>JAENPR010002520.1:0-52432 GCA_018135685.1 Themeda triandra
TATAACTTGTTTATGACACTATTTTCACTTCTGGACATTTTTGAGTGTCAACGGATCACAGACTCACAACTCAAGCTAGCTGAGCATGGTCACGTGTTAGGAAAACGAAACGAGGTCGCTAGCGATCACATTCTTTGAGATGCCATTGCAAACATCATCAGCACCTCAGCATGCAGCTAGCAGAGCACTATAAAGCCATGGCAGACCACAGACTGCTCATCACACAAAGCCGTCGATCGTCAGATCAAAAGCAAGCTCAGGATCGAGAGAACAGCTAGCGAGCTAGGGCTCTCTGCGGCAGCTGGTTATTAGTTGCTGCTGCTGCTTGAATCGAGATGTGGAGTGCAGGGTGCATGGAACAGTGGGCGCCGACGGCGGCAATGGTGGCGACCAATGTTGTGATCGCCGTCATGACGGCGCTGATCAAGCAGGCACTGAGCCAGGGCATGAATAGGCTGGTCCTCATCACTTTCCGGCAGATGCTGGCCACCCTCTTCCTTGGTCCCATTGCCTACTTGAAGGAAAGGTAGGTGATGATGCTGTGGTGTGTTAAGGCATACAAAGGGAAAATATGAACAGTATATGGTCGTTTCATCCATGCATGCATGGGCATATATTTCACTTTGACGGCCATTGTTTTTTCCTTCATTCATCAGGAAGATGAGACCAAAGTTCACAGCCGAAATCTTTGGCTACATGTTCCTCAGTGGAATTCTTGGGTAAACACAAAACACACTGCTATTAATGATTCAGTTGGTGTTTCTTCATTGTTTCTGCTGGACTAATTATCGTTTCTTAATTTCACTTGTTGCCTGCTGCAGGCCGGTGCTGCTTCAGTACACATTGTTTGTCGGATTGGATTACGACAGCAACGTTCACTGCAACTTTCGGAAATATGCTTCCAGTGGTTACTTTCTCCTCATATCACTTGCTTTCAGGTAAAAACCCAGCTTTCTTCTTCCAGCAGCTTCCTCTTTCTTTTTGCTTTTATTTTCAAAAATCACTACCGTAAATTTGCATTATCTATTTGGATTATAAAACTGATGGCATAAAAGTTTTACTACAAAGTAGCAGAGTGCTATCACTGCTACTAAAAAAGAAGAAGAAATTGATATAGTGCTATCACTGCTATGGCACCTTACATTCAGATCAACTAGTACATCTAAATAAAGCACCTAAAAAGGAAACTTCAACTGTGTTCCCACAGAGAAAGTTAGCTGATTTTAAAATGGGCCCCAAAGCAAAGCACATGCTGAAACTTCAACTTTGTTCTCATAGAGAAAATTATCTGATTTTAAATGACCCTCAAATTAAGCACATGCTACAACTAACTAAGGGTCCCCAGCAGAGTACATTAAGCTCAACTCATCACGTGATCATTTAGGATCTTGTGTCTTATATTAACTCCTATATATGGATCGCTTAAGCGCTTTCCGTAAAATATATATAGTCCCACTTAATAATGACTTAATTATATAGGCTGGCTTACAATATTCAACTTCATCAGATCTGAAGCACTGGAGGTGAGGAGCAGGTCAGGAGTGCCAAGATCTCAGGGACACTAATCTCACTCGGCGGTGCAATGATGCTCACCTTCTACAAGGGTTCAGCACTGACCCACACCACCACATCGCCGTCGCTATCATCCATGGCTCCATCTCCTCCGGCGAGCACGGCACGGTCCGGTGGGTGCTGGGCTCCGTCTCCATGCTCGCCAACGTCGTCGGCTTCGCGTTGTGGATGCTCCTGCAACGGAAGATCCCGGAAGTACCCGGCCGTGTACTCGGTGACGGCGTTAATGTCGCTCTTCAGCTTTGTCCAGGCCCGGAGCGCTCGCCCTGTCGGTCCAGAGGAGCAGCCTTGCCATTTAGGCTCTCAGAGGCACCTTAGAGATTGCCAGTGGTCTACTGTGTAAGACTAAGACTCTTCTGTTCTCTTGTAGAATGCAGATCGACACATTGTTTCTGCTATTGTAGCATTATGTTGATGCAGAATGTTTGTCTAACATTTCTGGTGTTGTGTGCAGGGTGTAGTGGCATCTGGCATTGGGTACCTTCTGCTCACATACTGCGTGGAGAAGAGAGGCCCTGTGTTCACTGCCGCCTTCAGCCCGCTCGCTCAGATCTTCGTCACTTAAAGCATCGATCTCTTCATCCTCCATGAACCTCTCTACCTTGGAAGGTGAGGTCATATCACAACACACAATGCTGCTCATCTCATTGATCGGTTCCTTAACTGCAGCCTCATTATTCTCACTGAACATTGTGCCGTTCCTCACCACTGAACATTCACTCTAGCTAATTGTTGCTCTGTTTTCATTTTAGCGTGCTAGGATCAGTCCTGGTTATTATCGGACTCTACCTTGTGCTGTGGGGCAAGAAAGTGGAAGCTGCTGCTGTTGCTGCTGCTGCTGCTTCGTCGAAGCCAGTTCAGGTGTCAGAGGTAGAACAGCAAGAGAAAGTGTGATTTTTTTTTTTTATTGCTCATCAGTGTGACAGAGCAGAGACCATAGCTAGACGATGCCTTTGTGAGTGTGACAGAGTGCATATGATCTCCAAGCTCTTACTGCTGCTTGTATTCTACTAGGTTATCTTAATGCTGTAAATAAAATTCTCTTAAGTGTTGAGAAAGAGGCTGCCAAAGTTCAGGCTTCACTATTTCAGAGCTGCACCATCCACTGGTGGTACGGTTGGGCCACCATCAACGTGTACGTCGCTGACAAGTGGGACCAGAGATAGAACGAGAGACCAATGCTCATGCATGTCGCTCAAGAATAGCAGAGGACTACTAGTAACGCTCTCTGCATCAGACACTTGTCTGCAACCGCTCCGACAACAACTCCTCGCCTCCCAGCTCGTAGCACACATCTAGTCATCTGGGCGATAAAGAGCGCGCGCACTTACCGTTGCACACCAACAAGATCATCATAACAGTGTGGATCGAGCACGATCGGATCGAAGGACAAAGCCAGTCGCAATCGCAATCGCAACGCAATGCAAGAACACCGCCGCAGCACCCCCATGGTGGTGGCGGTGTCACCGTCACGACGACGACGCTCTGCTACCTGGCCGCCGCGGCCCTGCTGCTCGCGGCGCCGTGCGGCGCGCAGGTGGTGGTGACCATCGAGGAGGCGTGCCGGATGGCGGCGAGCAGCAACAGCGGCTCGGGGACCAGCGTGAGCTACGACCACTGCGTGGCGTCGCTGGCGTCGGAGCCGCGACGCCGCGGACCTGCACCACCTGGCGGCGCTGGCGGCGGCGGATCGCGGTGGAGCACGCGGCGGCGACGGAGGCCAAGATCGAGGACCTGGGCGAGGTGGAGGCAGAGCCCCACGCGCGCGCGCGCGCCTGCACCACTGCCTCGACCTCTACAACGCCGCCGCCGACGTCCTGCGCGACGCGCTCGACAACATCCGCTCCCGCGTCTACGACAAGGCGTCCCAGCAGCTAGCCGCCGCGCTCGGCACCGCCGAGCTGCGAGGACGTCTGGAAGGGCGAGGGGAGCGCGTCCCCGTCGCCGCGCACGACAGGAGTACGGCCGCATGGCGTTGGTCGCGCTCGGCCTCACCAGCGGTATCGCGTGATGATCGCCTACGCTACTGTTGCTGTCGCATCGGCTCATCATCGCAGCCATCGTTCCAGTACACACAGCCCGGCCGAACGCCATTGACGGCGCCATGGATGAAAGTCGTCATCATAAGCTGAAGTCGCATCATCTATCTCCTTGGACCGATTTTGTTTGCGTGCATACCATGATAACCTTGATGTGACTTTGGTATGCATGTAGAGTGATATATTATTTGTTTAGCTATTAATTTTGTGTGTTTTCCTTTCGGTTCATGCCTTCTTCTATTGTTTGAGGTGTTATAGGAAGAAAGGGCATGCATGTAGGGTGATACATATACATTCATATTTGTTGTTTTTGTTGTAGGACTTTGTACGTACGGTTGCATGGTAAGTATGTATATCACATCTTGAATCAACTACCCACAAGATCTTAAGTTGCAAGGGCTATTTTCCCTCTCTGTTTGTATTTATCAACGCCCCTGCGCTCGCGGGAAGCCTGGCTGGCTCTCGCTCGCGGACGCCTGGCTGGCTGGATATGCTCTCGTCCGCGACTCTTACTCTTTGGCTCGTCTAGCGGCTCGCTCCGAGCGCAGCACCAGCCGAGTGGCTGGCCGATACGAGCAGATCAGAGTCCACGACGTTGAGTCCATGGCGCGGGTCGGTGCTTAGCTGTGGCGGTATGTGCGTTTCCTCCTGCTTGTATGCTTGCAGCTGCAGCTAAGCTTGGTGTCTGTAAGCGATTGGCAGCTGTGTGCTTCTCCTCCAATGGTACGTTGCGGGACAGAGTCAGGAGCAAGCAAGGCACATCTGGTGCTCGACGAAATGCCATGCAAGGAGCATCATGTCCTCCACAGTATGACATTCCTATACTCAATTTCAAAATTCAAAATAATTAATTATATTTTGTTTTAATCTTTGATTTTGTTGGGGCGGGCAATATTCGATTGTCACATACATACCTCCTGGTGGACTGCTAATATGTTAGTAAACAAATTAGTCCTTTCTAATCCACCAAAGCCTAAATCTAGATCCACTTTACATAGTATGGTAAATGGCAAACTGATGCCACATGGAAAACATGCCAGACTATAGTGTTTCATTACTGTTGACAATAGATAAACATAGGAAACTCACCCTCTTTATTCTGATACAAATTTCTTTAGTAAAGCAGCACACACACATATATAACTTGATAAGACTTTCTTACTTCTACACGTGCCTTATACAACCAAATTTGTACAAGTGACTACGGGAGGCATACACTGCTGTAGAGTGTCTCAAATAGATTGAAGAAATTAAAGGATACAAAATACCAGTAAAAACCCACCACAAATCCCACTATGAAACTCAAGCAAAATCCATTTCAGCCCAGCCACTTTTATGGTGTATGATGGGACCCCCTTGAATTGGCTGATCTCCGGGGCATTGATTTTGAAGGGGATGTCCACAGAGACCTGGATTACCGATGTACATAGAAGTCGGATCATCTATGTTTAGAGTGTCTAGTTGATTTCCTGAGGGTATTCTGCCTGATAAATTATTGTAGGACATGTTCAGAAAGCTCAGCGAAGTCAAATTTGATAAGCACCAAGGAATTTCACCAGAAAACTGGTTGTTTGAGAGGTCAAGGGACTCCAATAATTGCAAAAGTGCAAATTTGTTCTGGAATATGTCCACTAAAGTGGTTCCATGACAAATTCAAATTTTCAGTCCAACAAAAGAGAGCTTATTTCCTCTGGAATTGGTCCAGCTAAATTGTTCCGAGATAAATCTATGCTCATCAGAAAAATTATGTTTCCTGTATATTTAAGGTCTTGACCTTTTGTTTCCCAGAAAACTATCATTAGCCAGTCCAAAGGTATGAATGAACTGTCAGAATAATCATATTCTATTGTAAAAGGATTCTGACGTGGATCTAAAGCCTTACTAGCAGTTAAAGCTCTTAAAAGCACTAAAGATCGTGGTATTGTTCCAGATAAAGTGTTATTTGCAAGATCTAGAAAACGAAGGGCAGGAAGTTTTGTTATCTCTACTGGAATGCGACCAGAGAAGGAATTGGATCTTAATCCTAGAATTACCAGATGTGGCAATTCGTCACTGATCCATGCAGGTAACTTTCCACTAAAATTATTGTGGGATATATCAAGGACAGTAAGGTTTTGCAAATTTGTAGGAACAATGGGAATTCACCTGAAAGGTTGTTGTCACTCAGAAGAAGAGCCTGAAGCTGCAAATTTGAAGAATTAGCACGACTAGCATTTGCCACTGAAGAGTTTATGGTAGAAGAGTTCCACTGTTTCAAATCATTGGTGCTGCAATCAGGAAGCTTCCTTTCCAGGAGATTTTTTGACAGATTCAGTATTCGCAGTTGCTTCCACTGACAAATTGATGCAGGAATAACCCCAGTCAAATGATTGGAAAAGAGATGCACAACCTGTAACCATGGAGCTTCAAAATTTAATGACAGATGGCCGTTTAAAAAGTTATTTGAGATATCCAATATCCCTATTGTTTTAGGCAACCGTGGTACAGAACCAGTTAGATTATTTGACTGGAGAAAGAGGACTTCCAATGACATGAAGTCCAAATTTGGGGCAACTCGCCACTAATATTGTTATAGGAGATGTGCAACTCGGTAGCATTAGAAAAAACAATCCAGAACCAATCTGGAATCATTCCAGTGAGACCTGTGTTTGAAATATCTAGCCAGTTAATATGGTTTTGGGTCCGAAGCCATGTAGGAAATCCAGGGCCCATGTGACAAGATGCAAACCTTGCAGTACTCAGTTGAAATGGTGGCACCCAATCAAAAGCAACTTTGAACTGTAGATGATTATCTGATAAACAAATATATTCCAAATTTGTTAGGTTGGCGAAGTGTTCCTGTGATATTACACCACTTAGGCTGTTGTTGGATAGATCCAGAAAAGTCAAGTTTGTAAGTGCTCCAATCCCCACGGGCACAGAACCGGATAAATGGTTCCCTCTTAGATAAAGAGTGTTTAAACCGGTTAGGTTTTCTAGGCAATATGTTATATTACCAGTCAAGTTTGCATTATCCAGATGCAACTCCTTCAATTTCCTCTGCGAACAACTTGGTAGCCTCTCCATCCAATATGTTATGTCCATACCAATATCATTGGAGGAGAGATCTAGATAATGCAGATTGCATAAATTTTGAAATGTTGCTGGTATCATTCCATTAAGATGGTTGAACGCGAGGTCAAGTCTTTCTAGTAAGGTCATGTTCCCCAATTCATCAGGAAAGGAACCAAATAGCCCACAATCATAAAGCTCAAGGATCTTAAGGCTAATCACATCCCAGAACCAGTTGGGTGCAATTTGACCATTTAAGGAGTTATGTGACAGGCTGAGTTCCTCAAGAGCTGTAAGGTTGAGATGGGAAAGTGATGGAGCAGAATTCACAATAAGGCAACGTCGCAAGCGCAGTACTCTCAAATTAGGAAGGGTGTTTACCACATGAAACCAGTCATCCACTGCGCTAATGTTCACCCAACCCATGTTGAGATGCTTCAGTGAAGTGAGTTGCGCCAGCCATGAAATATCATGTGAATACACGTAGAAATTGAAATTGAGGTAGTTATTAATGTCAAGATAAACTAACTTGGACATGTTACCTAGCTGAGGCGGTACCCTACCAATGAAATCCATATATGAGAGGTTGAGATACTTCAAGTACTTAAGAGAGCCCAAGAATTCAGGTATTGGCACACCACCACCGACAAGGTTCCCACTGAGATCCAGATGCCTCAAATGTTGTAGGTCAAGCAAAGAATTACTTATCTGTCCACGCATAGAACTGACTCTGAAGCTAGGACCAGTGAAATAATCATCGTAGTTGTTGTTGTGGAGGTCGAGCTTTATGACATGTCCAGTCTTATTGCTGCACTTGACGCCATGCCACAGGCAACAGTCATGGCCTCTCCACGAGCCTAGCCGATTCGCGGGGTCGTCGGTTATTCCTGATTTGAAGGACAGCAGCGCGGCCCTCTCAGACGCGAAGCAGCTGCGGCTACTAAACTCCACAGCACCGGCCACCGATGTGGCGGCTGCGGCGGCAGAGAGTAGCAAGAAGAGAGCTGCTGCATGGTGCGCGGTGGAGGGTTGTACAATTCCGGCCATTGTGCTGATATTTTTTTGAAGTACTGATCACTGCCTTTTATAAGGCAGTATATACCAGTAGTATTAACGTACAGTCAAGAGTCCACACTTCGTCCAAGTCAGAGTCAAAATTGCCTGCGTCAGTTCCATCAACTTCAATCAGTATGTAGGGAAGAAATTTCCGTGCCGCCATAACTTTCTTTTGTCAGCCAACTCAGCAGCGCCACATATTAGTAGTACATGGCACGTGCCGATGATTGGAGGATAGTTACCCACGGAGGCTCCAGTTATAGTGGTTTTTTTTTTTTTTTTTTTTTTTTTTTTTTTTTTTTTTTTTTTTTTTTTTTTGCCAAGGGCGAATGGAGTTTTAGCAAAAGAAAACAAAAAAAATAGTATGAATGGATTTTTTGCCATGTTTTAGTGTTTAGAGAATATAAAAATACTTTCTTCATCTCAGAGTAATCAACTTTTAGAAATTTTATAGGTCAAGTTTATTACATATTTGATAAACTTTTATAGAAAATAATATTCATCTGTGTAGCACCACCAAATAAGTACACTATAAAGAAACAATTTATATATACGGTGTCAAATTTTGTATAAGATGTTTTTTCTATAAATCCGGTTAAACATAAGAAAGTTTGACTTAAGCAACTCTGAAAGAGTAATTATTTAGAACCGAGAGTAGTATTACTGTAAACTCTGGCAGAACTTGTAAGTAATAAATGTCTATATGCATATCTCCTTGGCTAATGATGAAGTAAGAGCATCTCCAAAGCTTTGTACAAATCACTTGCTAATCTAATCACTTTACCAAGTTAACAAAGTACATATGAAGCTCAATTTCTCCCTTTCCAATAATTTCGTATAGTAAGAGCATCACCATGTACCTTTCTAAACTCATTCTCTAAATTATTATTTTGAGGGTCATTTGCATAAAAATTATTTTTATATATCTTTTCACTCTCAACTGACTTTGTACTCTCTGTCCCATTAAAAATATCGTTTTTGACTTTTAGACTTATTGTTTAACCATATGTATGGTAGTACGTAGTATATACCAATAGTAGTCCACTTCCTCCAGTCAAGATGCCTACGTCACTTCCATCAACCTCAACTGGGACTATGTCTGGAATTTCTGTGCCCGCGAACCCTTTCTGCCGCCAGGGAACTCAGCAGCGCCACATATATACATGGCACGCCGATGATTGGAGGTCAGGTGCCAACGGTTGTGTAATATGAGTGGAACTTCAGTAAACAATAAGAAAAGAAAAAATTGTATATGAATCTTTTGTCATGTCTTGGTGTTTAGGGAATAAAAGGTGCTCCCGTTGTTCCAAAAATAAATCAAATTTTTGAATTTTCATAAGTCAAATTATTTTAGACTTGACCAACTGTAAGGTCGAGATGGCGGACTAGAGGGGGTGAATAGTCCTTTTTAAAACTAATCGCTCCGCTAACCGATATAAGTGCGAATTAAATCTATCGGCCTAACCAAGACTTTCACCCTCTATCTATGTCTCTAGATGCACCTTGTAAAAGATCCTAAACAAGAAGACAAGGTGCCAATCTAGCTAGTGCACACTAAACAAGTCTAGCTTGCAAGGTCACACAAACCTAAGCAACTAGTACTTTAGCAACCCGGGTGTGCACCTACACAATTCTAATGAGCAAAAGCACAAAGCCAACCTAAGCTCACTAGATGCTCATGGACAAAGCTACACAAGCCAAACCCAAGAGCTCAATCTTACTTAACTACACAAGCTAAGCAAGGCAACTTACTCTACTTCTAGCTACACAAGCAAGAAGGTGATTAACAAGCTACTCAAGCTAACTAACCACAAGAGCAACTACACAAGCTATACAAGAATGTAAGAAAAGTAAATACAAAGCTTTGTGAAAGAGATTGCAAACCACCGCGAAGTGTGGACACAAGATGACTCGGCGATTTTTCACCAGGTTCACTTGGTTGCCCCCAAGCTACGTCCTGTTGTGTCGACCAACACCTTCGGTGGTTCCTCCGGTCTTTTCACCTAGATGGTTCTTCGGTGTGACCCTCAAGTCACTTGCCCCTCAAGGCATGCCCCGCAAGGCACCGCAAGACACCACTCTCAAGTGAGCCCCTCGAGGCACCGAGCAAACCCCACACTCAAGGGTGGTAACTCAATGACACGCGCAATCCAATAGGGCTACTCTTCGCGATCCGCGAGGTGAGTACCGACCTCTCACAATCTCTTCTCGGAGCACCGTATCTCCACGCGTGCTACCACGGAGCCTCTTGCCACCAAGCCGTCTAGGAGGTGGCAACCTCCAAGAAGTAACAAGCTCTCCCGCTTGCAACACAACCACCTAGTGCCACTCGATGCAACCTCGCAAAGCAATGCACTAGAAATCACTCTCTCACACTATCGGATGGTCACTACCAAGCATATGTGAGTAGAAGGGCTTCCAAGCACCACAACACAAGCTACCAAAGCTTGGGCGTGCTCAGCCACCGGCCACGGTAGCCAAACCACGTATATATAGCCCCAAGGGCTGAAACTAGCCGTTGCCACCTTGGGCAACCGAAACCGACCCGGACGCGTCCGGCCTCCACCGCCGGACGCTCAAGCCGCGTCCGGCGCTCTCTCACGCCACGTGTACCGACCGTTGAAGTCGACCATTGATCCCCAACGGCTACCTCACGATCTGCTCGAAACCTGCGCCGGGACGCGCTGGTGACCACCGCCCCGGACGCGTCCGGCCGGTCATCCACCCAGACGCCGCCCGCGCGCCGAGAACCGCCCGGACGCCAAAAGGTGACTCGCCGAATCGTCGCCGCTGCGTCCGGCGCGTCGGCGAAACGTGCTCACGCGGCACTCGGCACCCGAAGTTTCGGTCCGAGTCCGCGTGCGCGCGGCATTCCGCGCCTCCTCCCGGCGTCCGGCGCTCGCGCGCCCGAGCCGGCCCCGCCACGCCAACCGTCCACGCGCCGGACGCGTCCGGCCCGCTTTGGCGTCCGACTTGCGCCCGCGTCCGGCGCTTGTAAATCCATGATTTACAGCCCATCGAAACGCGATCTTCTCCACCATGCTATCCCACAAGTATACCAACTTGACCACCATAGATAGCATGTTTCCAACAACAATTTGCATCCGGCGCAATGGAAAATATGCCTCCAATTTTCCCGAAAGCGCCGAATCCCCGCTGAGCTCGGCGGGAGGGAGAGAGGACCCAAGCCCAACTCAACCCTACAAACCACGGCGCGAACAAACGCCACCTTTGTAAATGTGCCAACACCACCAAGTGTACAACTCCATGTGCTTGTGTGTTAGCATTTTCACAATCATTTTCAAAGGATTTTCTCTTCATCTCACCACGCCACTCGATCCTAGCACATCGCAATGTTAGATCGCTCAAGTGGCACTAGATGACCGATATGCAAACAAGATTACCCCTCTTGATAGTACGGCCATCTATCCTAAATCCGGTCAAGTACTTCTCTACTCAACCTTAGACCGGTGAAATGAAATGCCCTAGGTTATACCTTTGCCTTGCGCATTTCCATCTCCACCGTCTTCCTCCATTGTGCCAATGCAACAACATGCACCGACACGATCATCAAATGATATGATCCACTTCATATCATCATGTGACACTCTTGGTCCATCGATCTTGACCTCACTTGCTCTTCACCGTTGCGTCGGTCCATCGGCGCCAAGTCTTGCCCAAGCTTCACCATCGCATGGTCCTTCGCCCTTCGCAGCCTCAACTTGCCCTTCACACTTGCAACCGGTCCATCAAGCCAAGCCTCATCTTGATCTTCACCTCTTGGTCACATGACTCCATGTCATGTCTCATTTGCAATGAGCTCCTTTATCAACTCATGTGTTGAGCCTCACAACATCTCCAAGCCATCTCCACCATGGCATATGTTGCTCACACACATGTACCGTGAACTAACTCCTGTGTATCTCAACCATCACACATGTTAGTCCACCTAAAGTTGTCACTCAATTATCAAAACCAAACAAGGGCCTTTCAATCTCCCCCTTTTTGGTAATTGATGACAACTCTACAAAGATATGGAATTTAAGAATATTTGGACTTTATGCCACTTATCCAACATTTAGGCTCAACGTCATGATTTGGATGAGTACCACAAAGTCAACTTGGTAGTGATAGCTCCCCCTACATGTGTGCCCAAATGGTTTGGTTTCAAGCTTGCACACATGCATAAATATGGAAATTTTGGGAGAGTTAGCACTACTAAGTGATGCTAAGGTGTATAAGATAAACCTTTGAAGCGTGATACAAATCGGAGTTGCACCATTGAAGTTCATCCTTAGCATCATGGTTAGCTAGAAATCACATGAAACAAAACACTAGATACCTCATGAGATCAACATTATAAGCAAGGTTCTAGTACCACTTGTAAAGCACATGTGACTAGCTAAACCATCCTATACGTGCTAGTTTTCAAATCATCAATCAAGTTCTATAACTAGCATTCACCACACAAGCATTGCATATTGAAATATAAGAACTTATGTGAATGCAAGCAAGCACATGAATATGCACATATCAAATGCAATCAAACAAGTTCATGAGCTTGCCCCCTACTTGTGTGCTTCTCTTAATCGGGAATTTTTTATCCTCCTCCATTCTTTAATGTTGCTCCCTCTTGATCCATGTCCATTTTCTACTCCCCTTTGTATGCTTCTTTTGTTCCATATTTCTCCCCTTTGTATGCTTCTTCGCATTCTCCCCTTTGTATGCTTCTTCGCATATCTTTGTACAATTCTCTCCCCCTTTGTCATCAATGACCATAAAGGTATGCAGCAATACCACTTGAAGATACCACATGTAAGAAAAATTCTCTTGATGCAAAGGATTGGAACTAGGGGTTGATGGTTGAGTCTTGAATCTTCATTTTTGATGGACAACACCATATGTTGGAATGACACCACTTGTAAAATCCACATGTAGTTGCAAGGAATCCACTTGTAACTATGCATTGGGCACTCCCCTTTGTCATAGCACCAAAGATACTACATGTAGGTCACTTGAAGTTTCTTTGTCTCTAATACCAATGAAGTGGGGCTCCTCCCCCTATGACAAAGCATGAGTCAAACCAATTTGTAAACACTTTCTTGTCGGTGAGGGTAGCTTCTCTTGATTTGAATTGATCACTTTAAAGTTGAGGATCACTTGTGGAACCATCATCTTGATGTACTAGATATCACTTGAATGAAAACCATGTGTACCATACCACTTGTAGGAACACCACTTGAAGATAGTGATAGACTAGACATTTCTTGCAAGAACTATCATTATGGTAACCACTTGTTGGATTTATCATGAATAACCAATTCTTGAACTTGATAGTCTTCATGAGCTTCTATTTCTTTGACTTGAGCCA
Source organism: Themeda triandra (assembly GCA_018135685.1). NCBI lineage: Eukaryota > Viridiplantae > Streptophyta > Magnoliopsida > Poales > Poaceae > Themeda > Themeda triandra. The sequence goes on from JAENPR010002520.1 coordinate 13,090, forward strand.
ATATGAATCACTTATAAACATCCAAGTCGGTTTGAACCAATGACAAGCTTCTTCACACCTCACTAGAAGGGTTATCTTGTCAATGTTGTACTTGAACCTTATATGCAATTCAAACTAGATCAAGTACTTGGGTTCACTAGCTCATGAACAAACTCATACTCATACCACTAGATAAATCAAACAATCAAGCAATAGTGGTAGACTATGAATTTAAAACATTTCATTGTTATGCATGATCCTAATAAGCATGTACTATATGCACTAACCGCATACTAGTAAGGGATGAAATGATCATGCACAATACAATGATACCTTTGCTATGTTGGAGTAGAGGATAGTCACATAGATTCCAATTTCATTACTCCAATAGCAATGTGAAGTCCATTTATAAGCTTGATGAAGCCAATAGATACCATGATTGAATACCATGCTTCACCCATATGAGATGAAAACCCACTTGAGATCAAGTGCACTTTCTTGTTGTGGTTGGCCCTTGCTTCTTCTTGTGATTCTTGCTTGCATGAGAGAATACCACTTGAATGGGTACCACTTGTGCACCACTTGTATTATTTCTTGACTTGTCATGTATTGCTCTCTATCTTGGGTGTTGCTTGCTTACTTTATCAACCCTTTTGATTGCTTCAACCGAGCATCTCCAATATCTCTTGGATCACCAAGAACTATCCTTGACACTCACTTGAATTGCCTTTCTTTGATTGATCCTTTGGACTTGATATGATGAATCACTTGAAATCTTCCTTAAGTCCTTTTCTTTCTTGTTTAAGTTCTTTTCTTTCTACCAAATGATCTTCAATTTGTCACTAGAACTTAAACTTCATCTTCATCTTGAGTTTGATCTTGATCTTCGATTTGAGTACCCAACTGTGTAACAAATACACTTCACAATCAAATGACCTTGTACTCATTATTCTTCATGCTTCTAGACCAATTCAAAACCAAACTTAGGTTCCTCAACCACTTGTAAACATGAAACCAACTTGAGGACCTTTCAATTTGAGTGACTCTTGATATAACCAATGATAGTCACTTTTCTGGCAGATTCTGTACTCTTCAAAGAATAATTCATATCTCACAATGTACAGCTCCAAATGCCATGAAATTTGGTGGAGATGTGCAACATTGAGTATACCAGCAGCTATAAAAATTTGAGCTTCATTGGCCTTCTAGATTGCTACCAGATTTCACATCTTCACTTACTGTTGCATGCTGAAAACTGATGCACTAATGCTGACAAGATATACTCCAAAACCGAAGCAATTCTTATCCAATCTTCATGAAATTTGTACAGCATATTATACCATAAGTGTAGAGCATCCATACCAAATTTCAAGCCAATCCAAATAAATTTGATCACTCAATCCTCAGATCTTTGAACACAGCTAGCTCAGATTTCTAAATATTTGGACAGATTTTAAGCAATTGAGCTATGCTTCTTCAAATTGAATCAAACTTGATATCAATTTGTTTGAATACCAACACAAGACATATATCCATTCAAACCACTTATTAAGAGTCATCTTGTGATCATATCCAACCAAACTAATTCAAATTTGACTACTAAGCAATTAATCCATTCAATCATCTCATAGCAAGCAACATATGCATATATCCAATTCAATCAACTCATATGCACCCAAATGAATAGATCAACTAGGAATATACCTTTGATAACTCATGATCATCCATTAGCAAGCTTCAACTCAAATAATTTGCAAGCCTTCGAATACCAATTGATTACCACAACTTGATTATTGCACTTGTATGTTGTAGCACATTGGACTTCACTAGTCATGACTTGGCATTGGGAAAGAAATAGTACTAAGCTTCAATACTTGATTCAATCAAATGATGAATGAAATGAACTCAATTGAATCAAGTCTCCAATGCCATGGTACCTACACACAATCATCCACTTTTTGATGGTACCCAAACATGTTTGGGTCCTCTCAAGTTAGGAGCCACATACCTAGGCAAAGCCTTAGTATGGATAGCGGGATGTTTTGCAATAGAGACCGTAGAGGTACCATTACCATCCTTTCTAAGCATATTATTTGCATCAATTGAAATAGGCTTAGAATTGTTACCTAGGGGACATGAATGAGCCATGTGTCCCCTTTCCGGCATGAATAACATCTTCTTTTAATTGAGCCTTTTCTTCATTGCTCATGTGATGCTCTTCATTGCCTTGCCTCTTTTGAGTTGCTTGAGCCTTCTTCTCAAGCTTGGTAGGACACCCGAGGCATAGTGTCCCATCTCTCCACACTTGAAGCACTTGATGTGAACCAAATCTTTCTTCTCTTGATTCTTGCTCATCATCATCTTGGCATCTAGAATAAGAGTTGGATGCCTTGAATAAGCTCTTCCACCCCTTCTTGTTTTCTTCTTCTTGATCTTCAAGTCATCAATTTTAACTTCATTGTTGATCTTGACTAGATCTTGGGGTTTTGGTTGAGGCTTCTCATGCTTGAGCCTCTCTTCTTCTTTCTTCAACTTGAGCTTATCTTCATTGGGGCAAGCTTTTTGCGAGATGTCCCTTTTCATGGCATTGATAGCACATGAAATGAGATAGATTTTCTTCTTCTTGCCTCATCATCTTCTTGGTCAACTTTCTTGCTCCCTTTGTCACCTTCCTCTTCTTGATGAAGCCAAGGCCACTCTTGTCATGAGAGCTCCTTTGACTCTTCAACATTTTTCGGAAGAGGACTTTGGAGTTGTTGCACCTCTCTAGCTTGTTGCTCAACTTCTCCACTTTCTTCTTGAGCTCATTGTTCTCCTTCAAAATGTTAGTCTCACTAGACAAGGAAGTAGAACAAGCATCTATATGTGAAGAACATGGCATAGCAAGTAAAACATCACAAGAGGTGGATACATGCTTCTTCCCTACATCACAAAGGTTAGTCATATGTGATTGATCATTCAACCCAAGTGATGAGCTCTCACTAGTTTTAATTTCTTCAATGGAAAACTTCTTAGTGAGAAAAGCATGATCTTGCAACAAAGTTTCATGAGCAACACTAAGTTCCTCATGGGCCAAGTTTAACACATCATGTGAACAATTAATAACATAAAGTAGATGCTTTTGTTGTTCACATGTTGTCTTTAGAAAAGAGTTTTCATTTTCAAGTTTCATTGTTTTGGCTTTCTCTTTTTCCAAAGATATGGTCATGCTAGCAAGTCTACTAACAAGCTCATCATATGAATCATGATCAATCACATTGCAACTTGATACCTTAGTGTCACCTTGTGACATGAAGCAATATGATGATGTTGGAGAGCTTGTAGTTGCATCATCATTGGAGCATGATCCATCATCGCCGTCAAGTGTGCTTGAGGTAGAATCATCACTTGCATCACTTGAGGCAACATCTTCCATCTTGTCAAGTGAGCTTGAGGTAGATTGATCATCTTCCTCACTTGACCATGAGGTGGAGCAATCCTCCACAACAACCTTGTTATGGTCATGCTCAACAACCTCATGTGCCACCAACATGGACTCCTCATCGGAGGCCGCTCCATACTTCTCATTGAGGTATACCCAAATCTCATGCGCGGACTCAAAATCCATGATCTCCTCAAATATGCTATCATCCAAAGATCTATAGAGAATGTTAGTAGCTTGGCAATTGAGAGTGAAGCAATTCTTTTGTGCTTGAGTTTTCCTTTCAATTGCACAAGAGAAGCCCACATCTACAATCCACCACATTTGAGGAGAAATAAACTTAAAATTGCATGACATCCAATTTCTCCACCGTGCAAAGTGTGTGCCATCAAAAATGTGTGGACACTCAACATCTAGCCCATAATCCGCCATCCTCTCGGGTCGGTTAAGACCACTAAATGAGAGACCCGGCTCGATACCACTTGTAAGGTCGAGATGGCGGACTAGAGGGGGGTGAATAGTCCTTTTTAAAACTAATCGCTCCGGCTAACCGATATAAGTGCGGAATTAAATCTATCGGCCTAACCAAGACTTTCACCCCTCTATCTATGTCTCTAGATGCACCTTGTAAAAGATCCTAAACAAGAAGACAAGGTGCCAATCTAGCTAGTGCACACTAAACAAGTCTAGCTTGCAAGGTCACACAAACCTAAGCAACTAGTACTTTAGCAACCGGGTGTGCACCTACACAATTCTAATGAGCAAAAGCACAAAGCCAACCTAAGCTCACTAGATGCTCATGGACAAAGCTACACAAGCCAAACCCAAGAGCTCAATCTTACTTAACTACACAAGCTAAGCAAGGCAACTTACTCTACTTCTAGCTACACAAGCAAGAAGGTGATTAACAAGCTACTCAAGCTAACTAACCACAAGAGCAACTACACAAGCTATACAAGAATGTAAGAAAAGTAAATACAAAGCTTTGTGAAAGAGATTGCAAACCACCGCGAAGTGTGGACACAAGATGACTCGGCGATTTTTCACCAGGTTCACTTGGTTGCCCCCAAGCTACGTCTGTTGTGTCGACCAACACCTTCGGTGGTTCCTCCGGTCTTTTCACCTAGATGGTTCTTCGGTGTGACCCTCAAGTCACTTGCCCCTCAAGGCACGCCCGCAAGGCACCGCAAGACACCACTCTCAAGTGAGCCCCTCGAGGCACCGAGCAAACCCACACACTCAAGGGTGGTAACTCAATGACACGCGCAATCCAATAGGGCTACTCTTCGCGATCCCCGCGAGGTGAGTACCGACCTCTCACAATCTCTTCTCCGGAGCACCGTATCTCCACGCGTGCTACCACGGAGCCTCTTGCCACCAAGCCGTCTAGGAGGTGGCAACCTCCAAGAGTAACAAGCTCTCCCGCTTGCAACACAACCACCTAGTGCCACTCGATGCAACCTCGCAAAGCAATGCACTAGAAATCACTCTTCTCACACTATCGGATGGTCACTACCAAGCATATGTGAGTAGAAGGGCTTCCAAGCACCACAACACAAGCACCAAAGCTTGGGCGTGCTCGACCACCGGCCCGCCCGGCCAAACCACGTATATATAGCCCCAAGGGCTGAAACTAGCCGTTGCCACCTTGGGCAACCGAAACACGAGCGCCGGACGCGTCCGGCCCTCCACCGCCGGGACGCTCCAAGCCGCGTCCGGCGCTCCTCGTCACGCCACGTGTACCGACCGTTCGAAGTCGACCATTGATCCCCAACGGCTACCTCACGATCCGCTCGAAACCCGCGGGGCCGGACGCGCGCTGGTGACCACCGCGGGACGCGTCCGGCCGGTGCATCCACCAAGACCGCCCGCGCGCACTGAAGAACCGCCGGACGCCAAACGGTGACTTCGCCCGAGTCCGCCGCCGCGTCCGGCGCGCGCGTCGCGAACGTGCTCACGCGGCACTCGGCACCGAAGTTTCGGTCCGAAGTCCGGCGTGCCGGACGCGCCTCCTCGGCGTCCGGCGCTCGCCAGCGCCCGAGCGCCCGCCCACGCCAACCGTCCACGCCCGGACGGACGTCCGCCCGCCCGGCCGCGCGTCCACCGCCCAGCGTCCGCGCTTGTAAATCCATGATTTGACGGCCCATCGAAAACGCGATCTTCTCCACCATGCTATCCCACAAGTATACCAACTTGACCACCATAGATAGCATGTTTCCAACAACAATTTGCATCCGGCGCAATGGAAAATATGCCTCCAATTTTCCCGAAAGCGCCGAATCCCGCCGAGCTTGCGAGGCGGGAGGGAGAGAGGACCCAAGCCCAACTCAACCCTACAAACCCACAGCGCGAACATTCGCCACCTTTGTAAATGTGCCAACACCACCAAGTGTACAACTCCATGTGCTTGTGTGTTAGCATTTTCACAATCATTTTCAAATGATTTTCTCTTCAACTCACCACGCCACTCGATCCTAGCACATCGCAATGTTAGATCGCTCAAGTGGCACTAGATGACCGATATGCAAACAAGATTACCCCTCTTGATAGTACGGCCATCTATCCTAAATCCGGTCAAGTACTTCTCTACTCAACCTTAGACCGGTGAAATGAAATGCCCTAGGTTATACCTTTGCCTTGCGCATTTCCATCTCCACCGTCTTCCTCCATTGTGCCAATGCAACAACATGCACCGACACGATCATCAAATGATATGATCCACTTCATATCATCATGTGACACTCTTGGTCCATCGATCTTGACCTCACTTGCTCTTCACCGTTGCGTCGGTCCATCGGCGCCAAGTCTTGCCCAAGCTTCACCATCGCATGGTCCTTCGCTTCGCGGCCTCAACTTGCCCTTCACACTTGCAACCGGTCCATCAAGCCAAGCCTCATCTTGATCTTCACCTCTTGGTCACATGACTCCATGTCATGTCTCATTTGCAATGAGCTCCTTTATCAACTCATGTGTTGAGCCTCACAACATCTCCAAGCCATCTCCACCATGGCATATGTTGCTCACACACATGTACCTGTGAACTAACTCCTGTGTATCTCAACCATCACATATGTTAGTCCACCTAAAGTTGTCACTCAATTATCAAAACCAAACAAGGGCCTTTCACCAACTTTATAGAAAATAATATCAATATCTATGACACCAAATAAATATACTACTTTTTTTAATAAATTCTACTAAATTTTGAGTTGTTTCGCGAGAGTAGTATTAGTGTATGGATACTTTGATGTCCGAAGTTGCAAGTAATATAAATATCGTCTATGCGCATCTCCATGGCTGATGAAGCCACCGGGATAGCTGAGACAACCGGGATGCATGATGAAGTTCGGAGAAGTAGAAAACGTTTGCCATACGGAGTACCCAATCAAGTCCAAAGTATTAGTCAGCACAGTTGTAAAAAAAAAGTACTGGTCAGCACTTGGGCTGGGAGAAGAACCTTTGCCGTCGTTAGCCCTTGGCGTAATTGACCCAAGACCGAAGACCGAATATCGAGACTAGAGTAACCGAGATTGAAGTTTTCGTTCACTAGTTCGGTCCCGAGTCCATATTCTAATCAATCTTTTTATGGTTGATTCGGTTATATGCATGCCTCAGGTGACCGAACTAATCGAACATTTAGATTTTATTGACATAATGTGTACTTTTAACTATTACTAGTGATATAATATTTATTGTAGAGGGTTTATATCAACCATCACTCTTATCACTTTGTTTAATCTATATGTTGTATTGTTATTGTTATTTTCCCTTGAAATAGAAAAAATATTGCTAAAATTTGCTACAAATTATACTGTTTAGTAACTATTTGTCTAGTCCAGTTAGTTCGGTCATGACCGGGATCGAACCAAACTAACCGAGACCGAACTTGCTCGGTCTTTGGTTCTAAAACTAACCTATCAGTCTCCGTTTTTAGATGACCGAACTTTCAAAATGGCAGGAGAATCCATTAGGTTGGGTTCGGTCAGAACGAACTAACGCCTAGGCCTAGCCGTCGAGCATGGGTTACTAGACACTCCACTTATATTACGAATATATTTAGTGGTCACTAATTTCTTTAAGGGGCTAGATTGAATAAAGACGGTCTTTGTTAATCATCTATTAACAAAGGCGGCCATCTTATAAGGCCATCAGCCTCAATAAATCAATTTCAGAAGCAGATATGTTGAGATGCCCATCTCCGAAATCTCTATTAACAGAGGTGGACATCCTAAGTATCCGTCTCTAAAAATTGATTAACATGTGCGGACATCTTAAATGTCCATCTATGAAAATAATTGCATCTAAAAATGATTCCTAACTTCATATGCACTTGGATGAAGACAAACTTTATCTCAAAATTGTAGCTATCGAGGTGATCTATAGTTTTGTAGTTGAGATGTTTTTTATTTGAAATTGTTTAGAGTCTCATAATATTATTATTTTAAGCTAATATATTTTGAAAATTGAAATTTTCAAACAATCTAGAATGTTGACATGGATTATACCAAAATTGTAGTTCTCAATACAACTTTTTAGTTATAAATATTTTAATCTAAAGTCGTTTAGAGTCCCAAAATTGTGTTTTAACTTGTATAGATTTTGAAATTCAAAATTTAGAATTCCTAAATGACCTTGAATTGAATGTTTATATAGTTAATACTAAAGTTGCAGTGGCCGATATATATGTTTGTTGTTGATAAATTTTTTATTTAAAGTTTTTTATATCTCCAATTTTTTTTAGAATTCACATATTTTGAGATTAATTATTATTTTTTAATTTTGAACAATCTTGGAGAGAGACACATTCTACACTAAAGTTGTAGGGGTAACAAAACTTAAAACTCTGTAGTTAGATTTCTTTTCCTTTGAGCTTATTTAGTAGTTAAAACATTCATTAAAAGATTAAGAAATATTTTTCAGAGGTGCTCACACCAACCGTCTCTATAAATGACGATTAAGAGTGATCATTAGTTACTAGTTAGAGGCTGATGGCTTGCCTGGCTCCAAAATAAAAAAATATCGTTCTTTGAAAATCTTTTCTATGAATTTTAAGTTGCTATGAAAAGGAATGTGTATTGGCAAATTAGTTTGAGATGTCTAGTTACTTTTACTAGCGCGCAACATACTACATATATCGGATGAATACAAAGTTTATACTATATACATTTGTAGAGCTTGAAAAGTTCTACAACTCTAAAGTTGATGATTTTTTATTTGAAATCATTTAGAAATCAAATTTTATATTTTGAGTTCTCACTACAACAACGCTGCTCTGTCTGGCCACCACGGCCCTTGTACTTCTGCTAGGCACCACCGCGGCGCCGTGCGGCGCGTAGGAGGTGATGACCATCGAGGAGGCGTGTCGGATGCATGGCGGCGGCGCAGTGGGCGTGAGCTACAACCAACGTGGCGTCGCTGGTGTCGGACGCCCAGAGCAGGGACGCCGCAGACATGAACGGAACCACATGGCTGTGCTGGCGGCAGGGGCGGCCAGGGCGAGCAGGGTCCAGACCCCCTATGAATATGAATCTCCATTAATTTTTTGAAATTCAGATAAATTTTGAAAATTTAACACTGCTGGTCTCCCATAACATTCAATAAAAAAGGGGAAGGGTAGAGGCCGTCCCTACATGTGCCGCAAAGTAGAACTTTCTTCGTTTCCTGAATCCTGAGGCTTGACCAATAAAAAATTAGGGTGATATTCAACAAAGGCATGATTATCATAGGTAAGACAATGAATGGAGACAAGGTTTTCTTTAGTTTGGGGAACATGCAAAACGTTATGAAGGAACAAATCATGTAGGGGTGGGATGAATGTCCATTTACCTGCTCCGTTTGCGGTTTTGATCTGATCTGGTCATTGCCGACATAGCGGTCATGGATCACGTACTAGTTCGTGTCAAGTTCCCCTGTAATATGGTCGGTGCCTCGGTGGCTCCTGTGTCTCAGTACCACTTGGAATCGACGCCGTAGTTGTGCGTAGAGAGAGCGGCAAGACGCTGTTTAATTTCGAAACAAAATAAGGATCGTAGCAATGCCAGGACTCAGTCGCCGTGTGACGCTCCTTGAAGCAGACTTGGCACTGCGGACTAGGCTGGCCCGAAGTCATCTTGGATCGGCCGCGCTGTTCGCCACTCCACCCACGGATGAGACATTGTCATATCCGTGGGTGCAGTGGCGACCATCTCATTGCACCCACGAAACAAGAGTCATACGAAACGAGTTCCTCGTCGTCAAGGACTTTCCCAGCTGCGACCATCTCATTGCCGTAGCCCGTAGAACTTCATCTTGTTCAAGTAATTGCTCATGGAGGCCCCTCCCCCGCTCGAGCTCGCGCATCGCTGCCGGGAGGCAACCCGGTTGCTCCGCCCCGCACATCACGGTGGAGGGGTGCGGCGTCCCCGTCGACGCGTGCCTGCTCTGCGGAGCGCCCAGGTCCCCATCGTGCATCGCTCTCGCCAAGCGAGCCCCGCCCGCCGACACCGCGGGGGTGGTGTCCCCTCCGCCTCGGTAGCCGCGGTGCCGGCACTGTGGGAGGCAGCGACTATCACGAATGGGTACGGCGACTTGGCTTCCCCCAAATTGCTTCATGCTTTCCATGATCCACGTGCCCCAGGTCCCCGTGCAGCTAAATTTGGTACCTTCAGGTGTTGTTTCCATTTGTAAAAGCCTCCATGCTCCGAGCATGTTCGATGATATGTCAATGCATCTGCAGGTAGTGTTGGAGTTGTTCCAAATTCACTTCAGGATATTGGCCAGGCTTCTGACGAAGCGAAGCGGAGGCCCGTCGCCGGAGACTTGATTCTCTTGTAAGCCGCCAGGCGTGTAACCCCAAACTCTTGAGATAGTGAGATTGTTGCCGGCTGGTCCCCGTGGTTTTTCCCCTTCGCATTGAAGGGTTTTCCACGTAAATCGTGTGTCTCCGCTGTGATTGATTTCGTTTACTTCATATTTCTATACGTCGTTCATAACAGGTAGCTTTGCCAATGTGAATTAATCCGGGCTCGCCTCCTGCTACAGCTACAGTGTGTTGCTACAGATGGCCGACTAAAGAAAGGTTCACCGGGCTATGTCACCTTCGACCAGGTATGGTATCAATTAAATTAGTCACACCTTTACTTTTACAGTTTCAGTGCAATGTCAAGCAAGCTAACATAATCAATCGTGAATATATCTATGCCTTGAGAGAAGATTAGTTCAACTGGAAAACTGATAAAGCTACTGTTTGTTTGATGAGAGATGAAGATACATAAGCAAGGAGGTCTATAGCAGACCCTCGAGAAGTCAAGATTGAATCAAACTGTTCTCGTGGTTTCTTATGCTAAAATTGGTACAAATTGTAATATCTTTTTTCTTCAATCTCTCATGCATAAATTTGTTTGCTTTCCATCGACATACTTGATTGGCTTTAACATTCAGAATAATGTAAATTTATGACTTGATTTGGAAAGAAAGTATCGATCACTTCTAGACAAATTTCTTGATTTGGTCTGTGATGCTATTACTACATAAATTGAATTTGGTCATCCTCTGACGTTTCTCTTGTTTGATCTACAGGCTGAGAACACTTCAATCATTATTTGAGAAAATATGAGAATGATTCTACCAAACATGTTATCTTCAGAGCTCCCTTTTTTTGTAGTTGACGTCAGAAAATGGAGTATTGGAATATGGATCTTCCGACTTTATGTTTCATTTCTCAAGTGAATTTTCATCTTCAGAGCTGACACGAAGTGGTTATGCAGAATTCAGGTGACGTTTCCAATTTTCTTTATGTTTGTGTCAGAGTACATATAAAGTGCAAAAGCTGACTGCCCATCTAAAATAGGTGTTGTCTAAGATGACATTCTTACTGTACTTAGCTTACTGAACGTGAACACATCTCATTTTTAGATGATCTGATGGCCAATTCATGCACAACAGACAAATGTTCTATGGATCCATTAATATAAGCACTCTACAATTCCTTTTTAGCTTGGATCTTAGATCTATCTCATATATAGAACACGACCAAACCAAATATTGTGTATTGCCTTGTTTATAAATATTTGTATATCTGAAATGTCACCGTAGTGTTAGCATGGACAATATACTATGTGAGATAAATGAGTTGCCCAAGGTACGCCACACCTGCGCGCTGAGGTCTAGTTCCTCGCAACACCAATGAATGCATCGAGGGAGAGCCACGAAAAAATATAGCTCAGGAGTTGTTGAACAATGGCTACGAACTGAACATAGTCGGGATTTGGCTTCTTGATGGTTTTGTCTGCCACTTTCTCCTCCACTTCCTTGGGTGGCACTTGAGCTAAACCATCAAGGAAACCTTCAAGAAGGGCACCTTGGATGGCTGGCAAGACGGCAGCCCTCCACAGCATGTAATTGGAGTTGGTGAGTTTTTCAACGGTGGGGAGTGTTGGCAAATCTTAACGTCGCCACTAAATAATATCAACAGCGCCAGAAATGCCTGAGGGGTACTTCTTATGTCTATTGGATTATTCCGCAAGCGCAGAAAATATACCGCTGTAGCACTTCACTGAGGATGAGTATTCCAAGGTATCGTTATTTGTTTTATCCCACGGGAAAACAGGGCTAGGAATATTTAATAAAAGGGAAGAGAGATCCTTATGTCTACTACAACCTAGTATCAACTAGTAGAAGAGGGGGGTAAGTGATAGATATGATTGATAGATAAGTAAGGTAGCACAGATCCTAATCTAAGATAACTGGTAGAGTGTTAGCTAGGTGGGAGGACAACGAGTGAGTATAGGACTCCTATGTATCTAACTTGACTCTGGTGAACTCAATCCTAATAGATAACTGAAGTAGCTAAACAGGTTCCTACAACTTGTGCGAGGGGGGTAGACGAGAAAGCAGACGACAGAACCTCTGCTTAAGCGAACTACACTCTTATGTGCGCCCTGCCTTTTAAGAACTAGTTCGTACGTGAGGAGAATCCTAATGCCGAGCAGGGCCTGTCACTCCCCGCCAGTGCGCTCCTACTGTCCGTCCGAACCAGCGACCTCCAACGATAAGACTAGGTATGAGCACCACGCTCACACTTACTCTTACAACTATAGCTAACGCGCAGATAGCTAAAGCTCCTATGCAATATAGGACGTTGATCTACACACAAGGAGTTGGTACAGGGACCAATCCAACTAAGGCAACTACACTAATAAGACTTAGCACACAACAAGACTATAGCGACTATAGACTTGCACTAAGTAAATACTTAAGTAAATACTGAGCAAAGTAAAAGAAGACTAATATATTGATAAGGTAAAGTCTTACAAAAGAGAAAAGGTACAAGAGCTATACCAGACTCTCAAGAAGACGACTCCGGAGACTCCGAGCTTGCTCGACTCGACTCTAACTTCCACTCTTGACTAACTACTACTACTCTTGCTTGATCTCTCTTGGAGATATGAGAAATGAGAGATGTGAGAGATTGAGAGATCCTTCTTCAAGGGGGTGGCAGCCTCCCTTTATAGGGCAAGGTGGAGTAGGGGCTACTCCAGTGCCACGTCAGCAATCCACGTGACCTCCCTTCTGGACACTTGGATCAAACCGACCTTGGAACCGCCTTGGATGAAGGGTGTTGATGAAGCCAGCATGGGGGAAGCATGCATAAGTCGGTGGGGGCCAACCGACCTGGCTGGACACCAGGGGGGTCGGCCGACCCCCCTATGGTAGGTGGGCCCAGCCAGGGTCGGTTGGCTGAGGTCCCCACCTATCACAGAGTGTGGCTCCATCTTTTGTCACTTATTGTCACGTCTGTTTGTTCACTTGTAGGCCCATAGATCCATGTGCAACTAATTTCCACCGTTGAGTGAAAACATAACTTGATCTGAGGGCCGAGATTGACTCCTGGGAGGTTGCCTTGGATCATGCCCCGAAGCTGAGGCCAGGTTGGCCACATAGGGGGGTCGGCCGACCCCTATGTGGGCCCACTTTGGCTCTGTTTTGCATCTTTTTGTGTCTCCTGCAGATCATAAGCTAAGAGTACAAGTGGAACTGATTATTGATAAAATATGCTCATGATGTGTTAATCTTCCTTGAAACCGAGGCATGTTGATGGTGTTTTGAGTGTGAATTTCTAGGGTATATTCACCATCAACAAGATCCCCCAAGCTTAACCTTTGCTCGTCCCGAGCAAACAATCAAACTTAGCCTCGGTGGATCAGGTATTGTTACTATGCTAACATTTCAAGAGTACCATGTGCACAACAAAGTTTTTCTCTTTGGATGGAAAATTTAGCTAAGAAAACTCACCCATATTACCTTAGTACTGTATGGGGCTTATGGCTTTTTTCTTTGTCTTGAGTGGTTGAAGGATAAAACAGTTTGACTAGAGCACTAACTTTCTTGTTATTTAGCAAGTTTCATACCGGAGGTTTTGCAAAGTTTTTCAAAGAAAGCTAAAATGTTCCCCATATGGTTCTCTCAAGTCGCTCAAATGGTGTATGATTTCTCACCAAGACATATGATAAAAGTTGCCTTCTCTAATTCATCCTACTTCTAAAAAGGCTTATGTGGAGCTCAAGGTAGGGATGAAAGGGGATGGCATACTTACTTTGCATTTGTTGCGGAGTCAAAGCTCGGATTCTTGAAGAGAAGTGTCATACTCCCAGATCAAGATGTGCAAGTGTGTGGTATATGATGGACTAGGTTGCTCCTTTATTTGATAGGATCTCTCTTTCTACTCTTTTTATTGAGACATGGCTAGCATTTTTTTTCATGGACTTTGATGTGTCCATCTATATAGAAATGTTTATTTTGCCTAGCCTTTTCTTGTGTCTCATCTACTAAACAATAATTAGAGAGATATTCTAACACTTAGAGCATGGAGCAACCTATTTGGTGGAAATGGAAGGCATATTTTTGCGTACTTCCAGTGTAGAAGCAGCATGAATATATGTGGCATGCGTGTGATCTTGATCTTAGGAGCATGATAAGTCTCTAAACAAGGGTCAACAAACCTTGACAACACTCAACACAAAGCAAATAGCCTATGTGGAAGGTTTACAACATGTAAAGGTGTGTATGGCTAAGGTAGGAATTTATCACCATTGAGGAACACTTTAGATTTTGATCATTTAAAAATAATTCTCCGATAATCATCATGCTTAGAACAATATTATAGTGGCTCTTATCTTACTATCTCGTATCCCTCAAGGACTTAGACTCAGTTATAGCACTTGCAACCCACAGAGTTTTCAGGTTCATGATGGTTTAATGAAGCTAAGTAATCCATACTCAGAGAAGTACTAAGTTGTAAACTAGGTACTAGAGAAACATTGACAAAGTAACTACTCATCATTTCCAAGAGAAAGATAAACATACATGAAGCATATGTGATAAGAGAAATAAGAAAATATTTTTGGTCTTTTTAATTTTATAAAAGAAACAAATCTTTTTTACATTTTTAAGTTTTCATTTTTTTTATATGCAATGAAATAAAATGACTAAAAGAAATGTGGAAGGAAAACTGTGAAAATAGAATACTTATCTTGGTGGGGGAGAGGATCTCCCCCAAGCTTGGCTTCTGCTCACTGTATGGCTGATAATGCTGGAACCACCCAGCCCAGCGCTGTGCTTCTTCATCCCGTATTGCTTGCGCCATTTGGGCGTTCTCTTGGGCTATTTGCAAGGTAGACCCTTGTTCAACATGCATTGCACCCATGTTGTCGATGAGGTCGTCCATCTTCATCCTCTGGGGACGTCTCCCCCTATCTCGCGGGCGAGGGGTGTGCTGCTGTCGTGGAGGCCTATCCCTGAACCCTGAAATGTCCATGGAGCTCGCCTCCTCACCTCTCTCGACGTCGTCTCTAGCTGGATGTGAGGGGCCACCCTCCTCCATTTGGGCGGCTCGGGACATGCCTCTTGTCACCCTGCTTGTACCTGCAACATCCTGACCTCTCTCTTTCCGGTCCAATTTGATGGTTAGTGTACGAAGCGCATACAGCCGACGTTGCTCACAGGGGAGCGGAACCTCGACTGTATGGCCAGGATAAATCATTCTAAGACCACCTCTTGGACCTCTTTTGAGCACATTTATTCGGATAAAGAACTCTTCTTTTAAAATATCCCTTTCATAAGGGATGCACTCATATGCATTAGAGTCTAGCAGGCTAAAAGTTTCGGCCAACCGAGTGATGAAAGATGTGAAGTGAATGGGTTTCCTATACTCGATGCAACTAAGCCAGTAGTTAATCAACACTTTTGCAGGTGAGACTTTAGTTTTCCAAACCATGGCATAAAGCAATTTAAGACCATCATCCCTTATGTGGTAGCCATTGGTGCCAGGAAAAAGAGTGACAAACATCCAGTAATGAATAAAGCGCAGAGTTGGATTATGGATTTGGTCGGTGGTGGGATCAGAGCAGTCATTGGAACCAGAAATTGCTTTCCAAAAATTAACCTTGTTAAATCCACTAGTGGCATGGTCTAAATCATGTTCACGATCATGATCACACCCTAAAGCAATGTTCAAAGCACTCCAAGTTAAATCATATTCCCCACCAAACATGTGAAATGTTACCCCATTGTGTGTTGATTTTAGTGTGCACAGAATTCTTGGGTAAGCACTTCTATGCCTAGTTCAAAGAACCATCCAAAATCCACCCCAACCAATTGTGTTAAAAATAGTATTGAACTCTGCGGATACCTGTGCGATCCAAGAGGTCCGGATCGATGATGCCTGTTGTTGCGTAGCCATAGGTTTGAAGGATGTTGTACTTTTGTAGCTCTTCCGGGCTCAGCATGAGGCCACTCTCAGGCTCCATCACTCGGATTGAAGGCTCATAGGGTACCATCTGGTGGTACCCCTCAGCCTCCTCCATCCTCTCATGGCCTCCTTCACCAGAGTGGTGAGAGCTCCGAGAAGAACTCTCACCCTTGGCCTTCTTGTATCGGGAGACGAGGAACTTCTTCATCTTGGCTGCACAAGTGAGACTAACCAAGCCCTACGACTACTACTATGCAAGAGAGAAGGGACAATATTTTTAGGTTTTTGTTTTTAGGATGCTAAAACTAAACTAAACTTGAGAGAGAGAACTTGCAACAAAGGAGAGAAAGAAGGGAGATTGTGAGCTCGAGATGATTCTGGTGGTTTGAGGTGTGAAATGAGCTCACAATGCATGGGTA
Source organism: Themeda triandra (assembly GCA_018135685.1). Classification (NCBI taxonomy): domain Eukaryota; kingdom Viridiplantae; phylum Streptophyta; class Magnoliopsida; order Poales; family Poaceae; genus Themeda; species Themeda triandra. Next base: position 29,636 of record JAENPR010002520.1, read on the forward strand.
TTTATAGGGGAAGAAGGGCAAGTGGTGGACCCCTCAAAGGAGCGTCGGCCGACCCCTCCCCCGACATTTTCAAATTTGAATTTCTCTTTAGACAGGGAATCTTACTGAATCATGAAAAACTTTTGCGTAATTTGTCTAAAGTAGGGGTCGACCAACCCCTACACTAGGCATATTTTGCTTTAAACATTGTGTCATCAATTGTCTGATAAAGCAGGTGCTGGATGTGGACCAAAAGTAAAGTTGCTTTTCAGAGATTCCTTTGCCTAGTGCTTTGTAAAAGGAAAAAGATGATTTGCTAAAGTGGAGACATGGCAAAAGAGATTCCCATGGACCATAGGGACACTAAAGCATGCCTAGGTGACCACTTTGTAGATTTTGGCTGGTGGTGTGGTCCCAAAAGTAAAGAGAGCATCTCATGCTCAAAGTGGTAAACAAAAGGACCATCACTTTTCAGACTTTGGTTAGAGTGGCATGCTCAGGATGTTTATGTGTGATAAATGGGGGACAAAGAAAGGCTGCCAAGGGGGAAATATGGGGATCGGCCGATCCCCACATGTGGACCCCAAGAGCATCTAAGTGCTGACCCAGTCGGGCATCTAGCCAAAGTGAAAAAGTGGTCATGTGGGCCCGATGGTGGGGTTGGCCGACCCCACCATGGGTGGTCCACCAATGGCTCAGAATTTTATTGCAAGCTTTTCTCAAGATTTTATTTATTATGGCTAAGTGTTTTGTCGAAATAAAATTTGCAAGAATTAAAAATTAAATATGTAATGCAAAAAATGCAAAAATTAGAATACATAAATTAAATATGGGATAAATACGATTTACCTTAAAAGCAAGGGCTCCATGTTTTAGGTCTGTAGAGCGGGACCTCTCCGTCTTGTTCATTCCTTGGGTGTTTCAATCGGTCCTGGAGATGGAGACCGTGATTGCACCTCCTTTTCCCGCCACACTTGCTTGATTTCGACTTGTGGTTCAGCAGGTTCTTCTTTCCTTGCTTCGGCCTTTTTGGCTAACTCGCTTTTCTTCTTATTTTTCCTTCGGCGTGGGGGTGTAGCGAGGTTTCTTGTTGTGGTTCTTTGTCCTTCACCTGCATGTTAGCTTTATAGCCATTGAAATGACATTTTACCTTCCATCCTAGGAATTGGAGATGGATCTGGCCGGATCCCACGTAGATGACGGCGTTGACCGTGTTGAGGAACGGCCTTCCCAGGATGATGGGGACTTCATTACTGGCACCCATGTCTAGTATGATGAAGTCGACGGGGACGTAGTCATCTTTTACCTTGATTAATGTGTCTCTCGCCAGTCCCTCAGGGAATCGGATCGTTTGGTCCGCCAGCTACAAATGAATAAAAGTGGGATCCAAAGGTCCCCCTAACAAGTTATCATATATTACCTTGGTCATAATGTTGACACCCGATCCAAGGTCACAGAAGACGTTGGGGAAGATCTGTGGTCCGATCTGGCAGGTGATGGTCGGTAGGCCTGGGTCTTCCTTCTTGGTGATGAATGGTGGATCAAGAAGATAGCTCCAGTTTGACTTGAGCAGAGGCTTACCAAACCTCGTTGTTACTAATTTAACACCCTCAATTGGATCCTCAGGTTTCCCTGGGATCTTACCTTGCTCGAAGGATGGGACAGCTGCTGCTAATTGAGCTAATTGGGTTTCTAGCATTTTGTTAAAGCTCAATTGATTCTTCATAGCAGAATTAAAGCTATCCATTTTCTCACTTAGATTTTCAAGAATCTTATCATTAGCCGTCATCTTTTTATTAATGCTATCATTGATTTTAGTTTGGCTTAAGACAAGATCTCTTAAAGAAGGTTGGTTACCATAAGAATTATTGAAATTATTGTTGTAACCGTTACCTTGGTTTTGGTAGAAGGGGCGTGAGTTCCATCCTTGTTGTTGCTGGAGCTGGTACCCATTGTTGTTGTTGTTGTTGATGAAGCTCACTTCCTCCTTCGTTTCAGGACAACTGTTTCCCGAATGATCATCTCCTCCGCACACCTCGCACCATGGATCGGCTTCTATGGCTCGTGCGCTGGCATAGGGTTGAATGGCCTCTTGTTTCTTCTTGGAACTTTCTTCCATCTTCTTCATCAAGTGGTCCATTTTAGCCGAGAGCATATCCACTTCATTAAGGGCATGGACACCTCTCCTCTTGGGCTGGAGGCATTCCTTATTCCATCCTTGGTTTGTAACCATCTTCTCAATGAGGTCCTTGGTATCCTTGACTTTGTGTTGCAAGAATGCCCCTCCGGCGGTAGCATCAAGGTGACTACGGGCCGCACCGGTCAGGCCATGGTAGAAACCTTGGATGAGGAGCCATTTCTCTATCCCATGATGAGGACAGGCACGAATGTACTCCTGGAGACGTTCCCATACTTCGAGAATCGTCTCGTCAGCTTGCTGCTGGAAGCTGGAAATCTTTCCACGAAGGGCACTGGTTTTGCCCATCGGGAAGAACTTCTTGAGAAACGCGTTGGCACACTTCTCCCATGTGGTGACTTCACCCTTGTTGGCGTAGAACCATTGCTTCACCTTTCCTAATAGAGAGAATGGGAAAAGGCGAAGACGGATGGCGTCTGCGATGACGTTCTTGATGGTGAAGGTGTCACATAACTCCAGGAAGTGTTGGAGATGGGCATTGGCGTCCTTATGGGGCTTCCCACAGAACGGGTTGAATTGTACCATGTTGATGAGTGCCGGCTTGAGCTCAAAGGTTGCATCCCCCAAGTTAAGCTGCGGACCCGTGGCGACATAGTCAGCCGATGGTGCAGAATACTCGGAGATGGTCTTCTGGGCCATGGCTTTCTCAACGACTGGTGCTGAGCTTCCCCTTCTGAACGGATCGAGGTCTGAGATGAACCTCTGAGGTGGAACTTGACAGCGTCTAGTTCTCCTCAATAATTGCTCAGGATCTTCAACGAAGTTTGACGGTAATTGAAAACCGCTCATGCACTGTCTAATTTCACGATAACGAAAAACCAGACAAGTGAGGGGTAAGCCCCTAACACTGATTGATAACTAGATTGATAGTAGACTCCGGATTCTCTTTTATTAAAATTCCTAAGCTGATGCTTTCCCCGGCAACGGCGCCAGAAATGCTTGTTGGCAAATCTTAACGTCGCCACTAAATAATAGCAACGGCGCCAGAAATGCCTGAGGGTTACTTCTTATGTCTATTGGATTATTCCGTAAGCACACAGAATATACCGCTGTAGCACTTCACCGAGGATGAGTATTTCAAGGTATCGTTATTTGTTTTATCCCAAGGGAAAGCAGGGCTAGGAATATTTAATAAAAGGGAGGAGAGATCCTTATGTCTACTACAACCTAGTATCAACTAGTAGAAGAGGGGGGTAAGTGATAGATAGGATTGATAGATAAGTAAGGTAGCACAGATCCTAATCTAAGATAACTGGTAGAGTGTTAGCTAGGCGGGAGGACAACGAGTGAGTATAGGACTCCTATGTATCTAACTTGACTCTGGTGAACTCAATCCTAATAGATAACTGAAGTAGCTAAACTGGTTCCTACAACTTGTGTGAGGGGGGTAGACGAGAAAGCAGGCGACAGAACCCCTGCTTAAGCGAACTACACTCTTATGTACGCCCTGCCTTTTAAGAACTAGTTCGTACGTGAGGAGAATCCTAATGCCGAGCAGGGCCTGTCACTCCCCGCCAGTGCGCTCCTACTGTCCGTTCGAACCAGTGACCTCCAATGATAAGACTAAGTATAAGCACCACGCTCACACTTACTCTTACAACTCTAGCTAACGCGCAGATAGCTAAAGCTCCTATGTAATATAGGACGTTGATCTACACACAAGGAGTTGGTACAGGGACCAATCCAACTAAGGAAACTACACTAATAAGACTTAGTACACAACAAGACTATAGCGACTATAGACTTGCACTAAGTAAATACTTAAGTAAATACTGAGCAAAGTAAAAGAAGACTAATATATTGATAAGGTAAAGTCTTACAAAAGAGAAAAGGTACAAGAGCTATACCAGACTCTCAAGAAGACGACTCTGGAGACCCCGAGCTTGCTCGACTCGACTCTAACTCCCACTCTAGACTAACTACTACTACTCTTGCTTGATCTCTCTTGGAGATATGAGAAATGAGAGATGTGAGAGATTGAGAGATCCTTCTTCAAGGGGGTGGCAGCCTCCTTTTATAGGGCAAGGTGGAGTAGGGGCTACTCCAGTGCCACGTCAGCAATCCGTGTGACCTCCCTTCTGGACCCTTGGATCAAACCGACCTTGGAACTGCCTTGGATGAAGGGTGTTGATGAAGCCAGCATGGGGGAAGCATGCATAAGTCGGTGGGGGCCAACCGACCTGGCTGGGCACCAGGAGGGTCGCCCGATCCCCCTATGGCAGGTGGGCCCGGCCAGGGTCGGTTGGCTGAGGTCCCCACCTGTCACAGAGTGTGGCTCCATCTTTTTTCACTTATTGTCACGTCTGTTTGTTCACTTGTGGGCCCATGGATCCATGTGCAACTGATTTTTACCGTTGAGTGAAAACACAACATGATCTGAGGGCTGAGATTGACTCCTGGGAGGTTGCCTTGGATCATGCCCCGAAGCTGAGGCCAGATTGGCCACATAGGGGGTCGGCTGACCCCTATATGGGCCCACTTTGGCTCTGTTTTGCATCTTTTTATGTCCCCTGCAGATCACAAGCTAAGAGTACAAGTGGAACTGATTATTGATAAAATATGCTCATGATGTGTTAATCTTCCTTGAAACCGAGGCATGTTGACGGTGTTTTGAGTGTGAATTTCTAGGGTATATTCACCGTCAACAAGATCCCCCAAGCTTACTTAGCCTCGGTGGATCGGGTATTGTTACTATGCTAACATTTCAAGAGTACCATGTGCACAACAAAGTTCTTCTCTTTGGATGGAAAATTTAGCTAAGAAAACTCACCCATATTACCTTAGTACTCTATGGGGCTTATGGCTTTTTCCTTTGTCTTGAGTGGTTGAAGGATAGAACAGTTTGACTAGAGCACTAACTTTCTTGTTATTTAGCAAGTTTCATACCGGGGGTTTTGCAATATTTTTCAAAGAAAGCTAAAATCTTCCCATATGGTTCTCTCAAGTCGCTCAAATGGTGTATGATTCCTCACCAAGGCATATGATAAAAGTTGCCTTCTCTAATTCATCCTACTTCTAAAAAGGCTTATGTGGAGCTCAAGGTAGGGATGAAAGGGGATGGCATACTTACTTTGCATTTGTTGCGGAGTCAAAACTCGGATCCTTGAAGAGAAGTGTCATACTCCCAGATCAAGATGTGCAAGTGTGTGGTATGTGATAGACTAGGTTGCTCCTTTATTTGATAGGATCTCTCTTTCTACTCTTTTTATTGAGACATGGCTAGCATTTTTTTCATGGACTTTGATGTGTCCATCTATATAGAAATGTTTATTTTGCCTAGCCTTTTCTTGTGTCTCATCTACTAAACAATAATTGGAGAGATATTCTAACACTTAGAGCATGGAGCAACCTATTTGGTGGAAATAGAAAGCATGTTTTTGCGTACTTTCAGTGTAGAAGCAGCATGAATATATGTGGCATGCGTGTGATCTTGATCTTAGGAGCATGATAAGTCTCTAAACAAGGGTTAACAAACCTTGACAACACTCAACACAAAGCAAATAGCCTATGTGAAAGGTTTGCAACATGTAAAGGTGTGTATGGATGAGGTAGAAATTTATCACCATTGAGGAACACTTTAGATTTTGATCATTTAAAAAATAATTCTCCGGTAATCATCATGCTTAGAACAATATTATAGTGGCTCTTATCTTACTATCTCGTATCCCTCAAGGACTTAGACTCAGATATAGCACTTGCAACCCACAGAGTTTTTAGGTTCATGATGGTTTAATGAAGCTAAGTAATCCATACTCAGAGAAGTACTAAGTTGTAAACTAGGTACTAGAGAAACATTGATAAAGTAACTACTCATCATTTCTAAGAGAGATAAACATACATGAAGCATATGTGATAAGAGAAATAAGAAAATATTTTTGGCCTTTTTGATTTTATAAAGAAAACAAATCTTTTTGGCATGTAACAAGCGTTCTCACCTTTCAGAGGCCACGTCAATTTTTTAATAAATTCAAGAACAGCCCTTGACATGGCCTTACGAGCCAAGACTCTCCGAGATTAATTGATTATCCTATCCTATTGTATATCATACTAATTGGTACAATAGTTATATCTATCTTCTATGTCTAAACGGACTACCAATCAGTTTCGGATCTTGCCCATGATTTGATACATGTCGTACAAGGAGAAACTACTTATTTACACCTTATACAACCAAATTTGTACAAGTGACTACGGAAGGCATACTCTGTGGTAGAGTGTGTCAAATAGCTTGAAGAACTTATAGGATATAAAATACCAGCAAAGGCCCGCCACAAATCCCACTATGAAACCTACGCACAAATCCATTTCAGCCCATCCATTTTTATGGTGTATGATGGGGAACCCTTCAATTGGCTGATCTCCGGGGCATTGATTTTGAAGGGGATGTCCACAAAGACCAGGATTACCTATATACATGGAAGCCGGATCATCTGTGTTCAAAGTGTCAAGTTGATTTCCAGAGGGTATTCTGCCTGATAAATTATTGTAGGACATGTTCAGAAAGCTCAGTGAAGTCAAATTTGATAAGCACCAAAGAATTTCACCAGAAAATTGGTTGTTTGAGAGATCAAGGGACTCCAATAATTGCAGAGTGCAAATTTGTTCTGGAATATGTCCACTAAAGTGGTTCCATGACAAATTGAAATTTATCAGTCCAACAAGGGAACTTATTTCCTCTGGAATTGGTCCAACTAAATTGTTCCAAGATAAGTCTATGCTCATCAAAAATATTATATTTTGTGTATATTTAAGCTCTTGACCTTTTGTTTCCACTATGAAACTGTCGTTAGCCAGCCCCAGTGGCATGTATACATCTTCAATATCATATTCTTCGCTAAAAGGATTCTGTCGTGGATCTAAAGACTTACTAGAAGAGAAAGCCCTTAAGTGAACTAAACAACATGGTATTGTTCCAGATAAAGTGTTATTTGCAAGATCCAAAAAACGAAGGGCAGTAAGTTTTGTTATCTCTACTGGAATGCGGCCAGAAAAAGAATTGGATCTTAATCCAAGAATTATCAAATGTGGCAAATCATGACTTATCCATGCAGGTAACTTTCCACTTAAATTATTGTGGGCCAGATCAAGGACATTAAGATTTTTGCAAATTTGTAGGAACAAGGGAAATTCACCCGAAAGGTTGTTGTGATTCAGAAGAAGAACTTGGATCTGCATTTTTGAAGAACTTGCACCACTAGAATAATTTGTACTTGAAGAGTTTATGGTTGACGGACTCCACTGTGTCAGATCATTATTCCTACAATCAGGAAGCTTCCTTTCAAGGAGATTTTTTGACAGATTCAGTATTCGCAATTTCTTCCACCGACAAATTGATGCAGGAATAACCCCAGTTAAGCTATTGGAAAAGAGATGCACAACCTCTAACCATGGAGCTTCAAAATTTAGTGATAGTTGCCCGTTTAAAAGATTTTTTGAGATATCCAATGCCATGATTGTTCTAGGTAGCCGAGGTATTGAACCAGTTAGATTATTTGACTGGAGAAAGAGGAATTTCAATGACATGAAGTCCAAATTCAAGGGCAACTCACCACCAATGTTGTTATAGGAGAGGTTGAACCCATTGGCATTAGAAAAAACAATCCAGAACCAATCTGGAATCCTTCCGGTAAGACCTGTGTTTGAAATATCTAGCCAGTAAATATTCTTTTGCGTCCGAAGCCATTTAGGAAATCCCGGGCCCATGTCACAAGATGATAACATTGCACTTCCTAGTTGAAATGGTGGCACCCAATCAAAATCGACGTTGAATTCTAGATTATTATCTGATAATTTGATAACATTCAAATTTGTTAGGTTGGCAAAGTGTTCCTGTGATATTAAACCACTTAGATTGTTGTCGGATAGATCCAGAAAAGTCAAGTTTATAAGTGCTCCAATCCCCACGGGCACAGAACCTGATAAATGGTTCGATCCTAGACGAAGTGTATTTAAACCGGTTAGGTTTGCTAGGCAATTTGTTATATTGCCGGTTAAGTTTGCATCAATCAGATACAACTCATGTAAATTCCTCTGTGCACAAGTTGGTAGTCTCTCCATCAAACTTGTCATGTCCATTCCAATGTCAATGTAGGAGAGATCTAGATAATTCAGATTGCATAAATTTTGAAATGTTGCCGGTATCATCCCATTAAGATGGTTGAACCCGAGGTCAACTATTTCTAGTGAGGTCATGTTCCCTAGTTCATTGGGAATGGAACCAAATAGCCGACAAGCATCAAGCTCAAGGACCTTAAGGCTAGTCACATCCCAGAACCAGTTGGGTGCAATTTGACTGTTTAAAAAGTTATGTGACAGGCCGAGTTCCTCAAGAGCTGTAAGGTTGAGATGTAAAAGTGATGCAACAGAATCCACAATACCGCAACGTTCCAAGCGTAGTATTCTCAAATTAGGAAGGGTGTTTACCACATGCGCCCAGTCAACCACTGCGCTAATATTCACCCAACCCATGTTGAGATGCTTCAGTGAAGTGAGTTGTGTCAACCATGAAATATCATGTGAATACACATAGCCAACGAAATCGAGGTGGTTGTTAATGTCAATGTAATAGTCATTGTTAATATCAAGGTATTCTAACTTGGACAGGTTGCCTAGCTGAGGTGGCACCCTACCAACAAAGTTTATATAGGAGAGGTTGAGATACTTCAAGGAATTGAGAGAGCCCAAGAATTCAGGTATTGGCACACCACCAAGAAGATTCCCACTGAGGTCCAGATGCATCAAATACGGTAGGCCAAGCAAAGAATTACTTATCTGTCCACGCACCCAGCTGATGATGTCGCTTCTAGGAAGCCCAGCACCAGCAGGCAAATGTAAAACATCCACGAAGTTATTGTTATGGAGGTCGAGCTTTATGACATGGCCTGTCTTATTGCTGCACATGACGCCGCTCCATCGGCAACAGTCATGGCCTCTCCATGAGCCCAGCCGATTCGCGGGGTCATCAGTTATTCCTGATTTGAAGGACAGCAGCGCGGCCCTCTCAGACGCGAAGCAGCTGCGGCTACTAAAATCCGCAGGACTGGCCATGAAAGTCGCTGATGTGGTGGCTGTCATGGCGGCTGTGGCTTGGTACAAGGAGGATGATGGTTGTAAAAAGCAGAGTGAGAAGCAGAGAGCTGCAGCTTGGTACAAGGAGGAGGATTGGAGAATTCCGGCCATTGTGCTGGTATTTTGAAGCACAGGCTCCCGTTTGCAAGGCAGGAGTATATATATCCTAGTAGCAGTAACATACAGTCAATAGTCCACTTCCTCCAAGTCAGTCAAGATGTCTGCGTCAGTTCCATCAACCTCAACCGGGACTATGTCTGGAATTTCTGTGCCGGCGAACCCTTTCTGCCAGGGAAGTGAGCAGCGCCACGTATACTACTATGTAGGTACATGGCACGCCGATGATTGGAGGTCAGGTGCCAATGGTTGCCTAGTATGAATGGAACTTTATTAGTAAAATAAAAATAAAAAGAAAAAGAAAAGAAAAAATTGTATATGAATCTTTTTGTCATGTCTTGGTGTTTGGAGAATAAAAGGTACTCCCATTGTTCCAAAATAAATCAAATTTTAGAATTTTCATAAGTCAAAATATTTTAGATTTGACCAACTTTATAGATAATATCATTACCTATGACACCAAATAAATATACTACGAAAATATAATTCATAATCTATCTAATGATACTAGTTCTGTGACATAGATATTATTGTTCTTTTAATAAATTCTACTAAATTTAAGAAAATTTAACTTAGGCCAATTTTAGAAGTTGAGTTGTTTCGAGCGAGTAGTATTATATGTTTGGATACTTTGATGTCCGAAGTTGTAATAATAATATAAATGTCGTCTATGTGTCCTTGGCTGATGAAGCAACCAGGATAGCTGAGGCAATCGGGATGGCTGATGAAGTTCTGAGCAGTAGAAAACGTTTGCCGTACAGAGTACCCAATCAGTTTAAGGAGTCCACAAGTCCAAAGTCTAGTCATCACTTGGGCTGGGAGAAGAATCTTTGCCGTCGGTAGCCCTCGGCATATAATTGACCAAAGACCGAATATGCAGTAACCAAGATCAAAGTTTTCGGTCACCAGTTCGGTCCCGAGTCCATATTCTACTCAAACTTTTTATGGTTAGTTCCGTTATTAGTTCGGTCATGATCGGGACCGAACCAACTAACCGAGACCGAATTTGCTCAGTCTTAGGTTCTAAAACTAACCTATCGGTCTTTATTTTTAGATGACCGGACTTTCAAAATGGCACAAGAATTCATCGGTTGGGTTCGGTTAAACGAACATCTAGGCCTAGCCATCGAGCATGGGTTACTAGTCACCCCCACTTCTATTACGAATATATTTGGTGGCCACTAATTTCTTTAAGGGGCTAGATTGAATAAAGACGGTCTTTGTTAATCATCTATTAGTAAAGGCATCCATCTTATAATGACGTATGTCTTAATAAATCAATTTCAGAAGCTGATATATTAGGTGTCCATCTCTGAAAATCTCTATTAACAGACATGGACATCCTAAGTATCCATCTCTAAAAATTGATTAACATGGGTGGACATCTTAAAATGCCCATATCTAAAAATAATTGCATCTAAACATGATTCATAACTTTATCTCAAAATTGTAGCTATTGAGGTGATCTACAGTTTTGTAGTTGAGATTTTTTTGGGAATTGTTTAAAGTCTCATAATATTATTATTTTAAGCTAATATATTTTAAAATTTGAAAATTTGAAACAATCTAGAATGTTGACATGGTTTATACAAAAGTTCTAGTTCTCAATATAGTCTACAACCTTTTAGTTATAAAGATTTTAATTTGAAGTCGTTTAGAGTCCCAAAATTTTGTTTTAAGTTTATAGATTTTGAAATTCAAAATTTAGAATTCCTAAAATACCTTGTTTATATAGTTAATACTAAAGTTGTAGTGGCCGATATATGTTTATTGTTGATAATTTTTTTATTTAAAGTTTTTTGTGTGTCAATTTTTTTTTAGAATTCACATATTTTTTTTAAAAAAATGAACAGTCTTGGACGGACACATTCTACACCAAAGTTGTAGTGACTAACAAAATTTAAAACTCAGTAGTTAGCATCCTTTTCATTTAAGTTTATTTAGTAGATAAAATATTCAACAAAAGATTAAGAAATATTTTTTAGAGGTGCTCACGCCGACTGCCTCTATAAATGACCATTATGACTGATCATTAGTTAGAGGCTGATGGCTTTGCCTGGCTCTACAAATAAAAATATCATTATCTAAAAATCTTTTTTTATGAATTTTGAGTTGTTATGAAAAGGAATATGTATTGGCAATGTCTAGTTACTTTTCCTAGCACGCAACATACTACTTGTATCGAATTAAGACAAAGTTTATACTATATTTAGTTGTAGAGCTCGAAAAGTTCTACAACTCTATAATTGATGATTTTTTATTTGAAATCATTTAAAATTCAACTTTTACATTTTGAGTTCTCACTGCAACAACGCCGCTCTTTCTGACTGCCACAGTCTGTTGTTTCTGTTGGGCACCGCCGCGGCGCCATGCGGCGCGTAGGTGGTGGTGACCATCGAGGAGGCGTGCCGGATGCATAGCGGCGGCGCTGGTGTCGGACGCCCGGAGCCGCGACACCGCGGACGTGCACCACATGGCCGTGCCGGCGGTAGGGGCAGAGACAAGGGGGGCGAGCAGGTCTAGATCCCCATGAATATGAAATCTCCAAATTTTAAAATTCAAATAAATTTTAAAAAGTTAGCAGTGCTGGTCTCCCTGACATTAAAAAAAAAAAAAATACTAACCTCTTGGCGCGGGTAGTGATGGGAAAGGGTAGAGGCCGTCCCTACATGTGCCGCAAAGTAGAACTTTCTTCGTTTCGTGAGCCTTGACCAATAAAAAAATTAGGGTGATATTCAACAAGGCGTGATTATCATAGGTAAGACAATCAATGGAGACAAGGTTTTCTTTAGTTTGGGGAACATGCAAAACATTATGAAGGATCTGATCACTGCCAACATAGCGGTGATCACTAGTTTGTCAAGTTCCCCTGTAATATGGTTCGTGGTTCCTGTGTATACCAATTGGAATCGATGCTGTAGTTGTGCGTAGCGAGAGCGGCAAGCCGCTGTTCGGCAATGCGACTCGGTCACCGTGTGACTCCCTAGTCCCTACTCCTTGAAGCAGGCTTGGCACCGCGAAATAGGCTGGTTCATGGGCTGGCCCGTAGTCATCTTGGACCTGTGGGGGTGTTGAAGTTGTTGTTGCCCCTGGTGGTGGAGCCTCCAACGCTAGGGCCAGTGGGCCACCAGTGCCACGGCCCACGGGTATGTCCGCGCCCTCGGCCGCGCTGTTCGCCACAGCGCCCATGGAAGGCAGCGTTGGCCGGCGCCCTAGTAGTAGTAGTTCAGGAGCGGGGCATACAACTCCGCCACGGAGATTGGGTCAGACCAAGCAGGCACCGAGGAAACAACAGAGTCATACTCGGCTCCAAGGCCCGCGAGGATATACGAAACGAGATCCTCAGGTAAATTTGGTGGCTCACTCAGGTGTTGTTTCCATTTGTTAAAGCCTCCACGCGACGCTCAGAACATGTTCGATAATATGTCAATGCATCTGCAGGTAGCTTGGCCAATGTGAATTAATCCAGGGTCGCCTCCTGCTACACCTACAGTGTGTTGCTACAGATGGCCGAGTAAAGAAAGGTTCACCGGGTTATTATGTCAACCTCAACACATTCGACCAGGTATGGTATCAATTAAATTAGTCACACCTTTACTTTTAGAGTTTCAGTGCAATGTCAAGCAAGCTCACGTAATCAATCTGTGAATATATCTATGCCTTGAGAGAAAATTAGTTCAACTGGAAAACTGATAAAGCTACTGTTTGCGTGACAAGAGATGAAGATACATAAGCAAGGAAGTCAATAGCAGACCCTCGAGAAGTCGGGATTTAATCAGATGAAGATAGATAAGCACCGAAGACAAATTTCTTGAATGGGTCTGTGATGCTATTACTACAGAAATTGAATTTGGTCATCCTCTGACGTCTGACGTTTCTCTTGTTTGGTCTACAGACTGGGAACGCTTCCACCACTATATGACAAAATATGAGAATGATTATTCGCAAAAAAAAAAAAGAATGATTCTACCAAATATGTTATCTTCAGAGCTCCCTTTTTTTTTGTAGTTGACGTCAGAAAATGGAGTATTGGAATATGGATCTTCCGACTTTATGTTTCATTTCTCAAGTGCTTTTTCATCTTCAGAGCTGACACGAAGTGGTTACGCAGAATTCAGGTGACATTTCCAATTTTCTTTATGTTTGTGTCAGAGTACATATAAAGTGCAAAAGCTGACTGCCCATCTAAAATAGGTGTTGTCTAAGATGACATTGTAACGGTAGTTAGCTTAGTGAACTTGAACACATCTCATTTTTAGATGATCTGATGGCCAATTCATGCACAACAGACCAATGTTCTATGGATCCATTAATATAATCACTCTACAGACTATAATTCCATTTTATCTTGGATCTTATATCTATCTCATATCTATCTCATATATTGTGTATTGCCTTGTTTACAAAGATTTATCTGAAATTTCACTGTAGCGTTAGCACGGGCAATATATTGCGTGAGGTAAATGAGTTGCCCAAGACACGCAACACCTGCGCTGAGGTCTATCTAGTGCCTCACAAAACTAATGAATACATCGAGGGAGAGCGATAAAAAAATGTAGCTTGAGAGTTGTTGATCCATGGCTATGAACCGAACATAGTCGGGATTTATCTTTAATTTTGATGGTTGTCTGCCACTTTCTCCTCCACTTTCTTGGGCGGCGCTTGAGCAAAACCATCAAGGAAACCTTCAAGAAGGGCACCGTGGATGGCTGGCAAGACGGCATCCTCCACAGCATGTATTAAAGTTGGCGTGTTTTCCAACGGGGGGGTGGGCTGCTGTGGGGGTTGAGGGAGGTCAGCATGGGTGTGCTGGTTGAGGAAGAGGATGTTGACATGGATAATTTGAGTAGGAGATGCCTTTGATAACATGTAAAAATAACAAGCGTTCTCACCTCCTTTCAGAGGCCGCGTCAATTTATTAATAAAGTCAAGAACAGCCCTTGACATGGCATTACAAGCCAAGACTCTTCGAGATTAATTGATTATCCTATCCTATTGTACAACATACTAACTGGTACAATATTTATATCTGTCTTCTATGGCTAAAGGTACTACCAATCAATCTCGAATCTTGTCCATGATTTGATACATGTCATACAAGGAGAAACTACTTGTTTACACCTTATACAACCAAATTTGTACAAGCGATTACGGAAGTCATACTCTGTGATAGAGCGTGTCAAGTAACTTGAAGAACTTATAGGATACAAAATACCAGCAAAGTCCCACCACAAATCCCACTATGAAACCTAGGCACAAATCCATTTCAGCCCATCCATTTTTAAGTTGCCCTTCAATTGGCTGATCTCCGGGGCATTGATTTTGAAGGGGATGTCCACATAGACCTGGATTTCCTATATACATGGAAGCTGGATCATCTGTGTTCAGAGTGTCTAGTTGATTTCCTGAGGGTATTCTGCCTGATAAATTATTGTAGGACATGTTTAGAAAGCTCAGTGAAGTCAAATTTGATAAGCTCCAAGGAATCTCACCAGAAAATTGGTTGTTTGAGAGGTCAAGAGACTCCAATAACTGCAAAGTGCCAATTTGTTTTGGAATATGACCACTAAACTGGTTCCATGACAAATTCAAATTTATCAGTCCAACAAGAGAGCTTATTTCCTCTGGAATTGGCCCAGCTAAATTGTTTTGAGATAAATCTATGCTCATAAGAAATATTATATTTCCTGTATATTTAAGCTCTTGACCTTTTGTATCCACTGTGAAACTGTCATTAACCAGCCCCGTTATCATGTATCCAATTACAGTATCATATCCTATTATAAAAGGATTCTGTTGTGGATCTAAAGACTTACTAGAAGTGAAAGCCTTTAAGTGAACTAAACAACATGGTATTGTTCCAGATAAAGTGTTATTTGCAAGATCCAAAAATGAAGAGCAGGAAGTTGAGTTATCTCAGCTGGAATGTGGCCAGAAAAGAATTGGATCTCAATCCAAGAATTATCAAATTTGGCAATTCATCACTTATCCATTCTGGTAATTTTCCACCAAAATTATTGTGGAAAGATCAAGGACAGTAAGATTTTTGCAAATTCGCAGGAACAAGGGAAATTCACCTGAAAGGTTGTTGTCACTCAAAGAAGAGCATGGAGCTGCAAATTTGAAGAACTTGCACTGCTAGAATTTGCCGTTTGGTTTATCATAGAAGAGTTCCATTGTTTCAGATCATTGGTGCAATCAGGAAGCTTCTTTTCCAGGAGATTTTTGACAGATTCAGTACTCGCAATTGTTTCCACCGACAAATTGATGTAGGAATAACTCCAGTCAAATGGTTGGAGAAGAGATGCACAACCTGTAACCATGGAGCTTCAAAATTCAATGACAGTTGGCCGTTTAAAATATTTTTTGAGATATCCAATGTCCTTATTGTTCTAGGCAACCGTGGCACTGAACCAGTTAGATTATTTGAATGGAGAAATAAGTGTTCCAATGACATGAAGTCCAAATTCAGGGGGGCAACTCGCCACTGATATTGTTATAGGAGATGTACAACTCAGTTGCATTAGAAAAAACAATCCAGAACCAGTTTGGAATCCTTCCAGTGAGACCTGTGTTTGAAATATCTAGCCACTCAATATGGTTTTGTGTCTGAAGCCATGAAGGAAATCCAGGTCCCATGTGACAAGATGCAAACACTGCACTTATGAGTTGAAATGGTGGCACCCAATCAACATCAACTTTGAACTCTAGATGATTATCTGATAAATTGATATATTCCAAATTTGTGAGGTTGGCAAAGTGTTCCTGTGATATAATACCACTTAGATTGTTGGCGGATAGATCTAGATAAGTCAAGTTTGAAAGTACTCCAATCCCCATGGGTACAAAACCGGATAAATGGTTTGATGTCAGAACAAGGACATTTAAACCAGTTAGGTTTGCTAGGCAATATGTTATATTGCCAGTTAAGTTTGCATTACCTAGATGTAATTCCTGCAAATTCCTTTGTGGGCAACTTGGTAGCCTCTCCATCAAATATGTTATGTCCATACTAATGTCATTGGAGGAGAGACCTAGATACTTCAGATTGCATAAATTTTGAAAGGTTGCCTGTATCATCCCATTAAGTTGGTTGCCCCCGAGATCAAGTTTTTCTAGTGAGGTCATGTTCCCCAATTTATCAGGAATGAAACCAAATAGCCCACAATAATAAAGCTCAAGGCTCTTAAGGCTAGTCACATCCCAGAACCAATTGGGTGCAATTTGACTGTTTAAGGAGTTCTCAGACAGGCTGAGTTCCTCAAGAGCTGTAAGGTTGAGATGTAAAAGTGATGGAGTAGAATTCACAATGCCGCAACTTTCCAAGCGAAGTACTCTTAAATTAGGAAGGGTGTTTAGCACATGAACCCAGTCAACCACTGCGCTAATGTTCACCCAACCCATAGTGTAGTGAGTTGTGCCAACCATGAAAGCTCAGGTGAGTGCACGTCGCCAAATTTCAATTGGCTTATGTCAAGGTAAACTAACTTGGACAGGTTGCCTAGCTGAGGCGGCACCCTGCCAACGAAATCCATACAAGAGAGGTTGAGATACTCCAAGTACTTGAGAGAGCCCAAGAATTCAGGCATTGGCACACCACCAAGAAGGTTGCCACTGAGATCCAGATGCCTCAAATGTGGTAAATCAAGCAAAGAATTACTTATCTGTCCATGCAACCAACTGAAGTTGCTGGGAAACCCGGACCAATAATCATCCCAGAAGTTGAACCAATAATCATCCCAGAAGTAGTTGTTGCGGAGGTTGAGCTTTATGACATGGCCTGTGGTATTGCTGCACTTGACGCCGTTCCATCGGCAGCAGTCGTGGCCTCTCCACGAGCCTAGCCGATTGGCGGGGTCCGTCGGTTATTCCTGATTTGAAGGACAGCAGCGCGGTCCTCTCAGACGCGAAGCAGCTACGGCTACTATACTCCGCAGGACTGGCCATGAAAGTCGCCGGTGTGGTGGTGGCAATGGCGGCAGCCAGAAGCAAGAAGCAGAGCGTTGCATGCATAGCTTGGTGCGAGGTGGAGGGTGGTACTACAATTCCGGGCATTGTGCTGGTACTGCGAAGCACAGACTCCAGTTTGTAAGGCAGTAGATATACTAGTAGCAATTAACGTACAGCCAAGAGTCCACTTCCTCCAAGTCTTAAAAAATATCTGCGTCAAGTTCCATCAACTTCGGTCAAGAGCCACTTTCTGTCTGCCAACATAAAAAAAAGAGCCACTTTCTGCCAAACAAACCGACCGGCGCATATACATTGGCACGCCGATGAGCGCACCAACGGATGCACCAGTAATTGAATTGACAGATATTTTTGCCAAGTATGAAAGGAGTAAGTCAAAAGAAAGTGTACGAATCTTTTATGATATTTTGGTGTAAAATTTTTTTATCTAGAACTAGAATCAGCGTCTTCCCCCCCCCCCTTTCGACAGGTTTCTAGTGATGGTGAAGATCTCACTTTCTCTTAGTTGTTCTGACCCTAGAAAAAACTTATTTTCAAAAAAAAAAAAGACCCTAGAAAAAACTTCTATTTTTACAGGAAAAAACATTCTTGGTATGTGGTGGGCATAAAGGTTGATTGGGCCTTTCAGAGATTCATTTGGGCTTCCTTTGGGCCTTGCAACACAAAGCCTGCTAGAACATACCAGGCTAGGCGTGACTGCGTGAGCATTCGGGCAGCCGTTGGATTCGACGCTGCTGCCGCGGGACTGCGCGATTAGATTTTTTTTTTTTTTTTGGACAATAAAGCGATTAGGGTTTGGCCTGGCCGCCGCCGTCCTCTCCGCCTCTCTCCTCCCCGTCAGCACGCGCCCATGGCGAAGCGCCCGCGCCACGCCGGCAACGGCGCCGGCGACTCCCGGCTGTCGTCCCTCGATTGGAGGCTCCACCGCCACATACTCAACGGCGGCCTAGCCCGCCGCGGCGCATCCGCCGAGGACGTTGCTGACACCCTCCGCATCCACCACCCGGACCTCGCCCGCCACAAGCAAGCCCCCTTCATCGCCGCCGTCCGCCGCGCTCTCGCCTCCATCCCCGTCCCCTCCCCATCCTCCCCTTCCGCCTCTGACTCCTCCTCCTCCTCCGCCTCCTCCGACGGCTCCTCCGCCTCCCGCCGCCACCGCCGCCGCCACGATGCCCCGCCACCGCATCCTCCTCCCACCTCGGTCTCCGACGCCGCCGCCGCCGCCGCTCACCCGGGTTCACCAGCCCCCGCCTTCGACCTCACCAAGTCCATGATCCGCTCGCAGTACGCCTCGCAGACGCCCAAGCAGAACCAGAACCAGAACCAGAACAAGCAGCTGGAGATCGAGGTCGCCACCGAGAAGCCGCGCCGCCTCATCACGGCCGACGGCGGCGGCGGTGGCGACGCCAAGCCGGAGGCCGCTGCCCCGGCTGCTGCTGAAGGGCTCGGCAGAGTGGACAAGGGGCCGAGGTTCGCCGACCTCGGCGGCATGGAGGCGGTGATCGAGGAGCTCATGATGGAGGTGGTCGTGCCCCTGTGCCATCCGGAGCTCCCGCACCGGCTCGGCGTCAGGCCTGTCGCCGGGCTGCTGCTGCACGGACCGCCTGGTTGCGGAAAGACCACCCTTGCCCATGCCATTGCTAATGAGACTGGTGTGCCTTTCTATAAGATCTCCGCGCCAGAAGTCGTATCTGGGGTGTCCGGTATGCTTTCTGATTCCTTGCATCAAAATAATGAGGGAAAAAGCTTTAATTGTGCTGTTTATATACCTTGCAAAATGTGTGTTTAGCATGCTGAACTTAGCTGTAGCTTGGAAGGTTGGTGCTCCTAATATTCTGCACAATATGGAAATTGATGAAATATAGGATGAGCTCTGTTTAGGCATTGTCAATACTCAATATTTGGACAAGTTTTTCCTAATATATCAGTGTAGCGCTCAATAAGCCAATAGTATGTTGTTACTAACAAGGCACTACCAAATGTTAAACCTGGTTAGCCATCAGGAAATCAGAATCATACTAAAAGAGATGCTGAAAAATTCAGATGTTATGATATATTTCAAAAAAAATCTGGTATTTATCCAGCTTTGCAGCCACCCTTATGACTTAGCCAATAAACGTGAGGATATAATGATATATATATTCCTTTTTTGTGGATACACATCATTCGTGCACAATGATAAATTCAAATTCTCTGCCAGGATTCATGCGGAAGCTGACCTCATTATGCCTATGTTCTTGCAGGAGCTTCTGAGGAAAACATCAGGGCTTGTTTCAGAAGGCCTATCGGACTGCTCCCTCGATTGTATTTATTGATGAGATATAGATGCAATTTGCATCCAAGAGGAGAACCTACCACGAGAGATGGAGGCGGCGTATAGTTACTCAATTAATGACATGCATGGATCAATTCCACCAGAATATTGGATCGGGCAGTGGCAATTCAGATGCTGAATCATCTGAAAAGAAACCTCGGATTACGTTATTGTCATTGGAGCCACAAATAGGCCTGATGTGCCGTGGACCAAGCTCTGAAGGCCAGGAAGGTTTGACGAGAGATATCTCTTGGTGTTCAGATGAAGCGCTCGAAAAAAATACTGAAGATGCTCACTCAGCATCTTCGTCTTGAAGGAGGGTGACTTGTTCAAGATAGCTAGGGCAACACCAGGTTTTGTTGGTGCTGACTTGAAGGCATTAGTGGATAAAGCAGAATCTAGCAATGAAGAGAATTATTGATGAAAGAAGAGTTCGATATCGTCTTGAGGCATGCCGGGAGTAGCAACCATGACTGGTGGAACAACCCTGGGATGAAAGTGAGGTGGAGGGCCTACATATTATGGATGACTTTGAGGTAAGCTTTGCGCCTTTTCTATGAACAGCACATGCACAATAACTCTGTGTTAGTTTCATTCATTGTAAGCTACATTTGAATTATGCCTTGACCCATTTCCCCCAAAATATTCATATTCCAATTCTGTTAATTTTTTAGGACATGTCTTTCACCAGACCTTTGTATTTGTCACTTTCAATTTTGTGTCATCTAATCTGCTACAATTTGCAACATGATCAATTTGTTTTCTTTTCGTGCCACCTCTGTATATCAGGGGCATGCCTTTCCCCTTATTTCTATTCTGTTTGTTAGATTTTTTATCACATCTATGGACTATTATTTTTAACAATCCTCTCTTCACTATTCGTAGGAAGCAACAAAAATGGTGCAACCATCTTTGAGAAGAGAAGAGGTTTTCTTCTGTCCCAGATGTCACATGGGATGATATTGGAGGTCTTGATTCATTGAGAAAAGGTTTGACCGCTGCATTATTAAGTCATTATCAAGTACCCTGAAGACTATGAGGTGAATGATGAGTTGGATTTACTGCCCCAGAGAAGTTTATTTCACAATTCTTCTGTAGTTTGCCATTCCATCTTCTATTGTGATGCTGTAGAAGTTGAGAGCACTTGATTATTTTTCTCATAAGTAAATAAGTGTTTTGTCATTCCATCTTCTATTGTGATGCTGTAGAAGTTGAGAGCACCTGATTATTTTTCTTATAAGTAAATACATATCCATACTTTTTTTTAATCAATGACTGTTAACCTTTTGTATGTAACTTATAGATTTGAGTATGGTTTTCATACCCTCTTTGTTTCATGCTTTTCAAGGCATTTTGGAGTGAATATGCAAGTTGGCTTCTTGCTGTTTGGACCTCCTGGTTGTGGGAAAACATTAATAGCAAAAGCAGTGGCACATGAGGCAGGGGCTAATTTTATTCACATCAAGGTAGTTGATGTTTGGATTTTTTCATATTTTCACATCAACTTTTCAAAGCCATACAAAGTAGTTCTAAGATTTTCTCTTTACTGTTTCATTAGGGACCTGAGCTATTGAACAAGTATGTTGGCGAGTGAGTCAGAAGTTAGGGAAAATATTCACCCGTGCACGGACTAACTCCCCATGCATCCTATTTTTTGATGAGGTAAGAGATTGCATGCAGCCAGCCTGTGTAGCTACATTATGTTGAGGAAAACCTGTATTGATTGCTTCAAATAAGTCTGGGATGTTTGATGCATTTACACTTAGTAAACAAGCAACCTGGTTTGGAGAGCTGTTTCTCTTGGTATGGTGTTCAAAGTTCGTATTCCATGTGATGTGGCAGGTTGATGCTTTGACAACAAAAAGAGGGAAGAGGGAGGATGGGTTGTTGAGCGTCTCTTAAATCAGGTTTGAGTATTGTACTTTGTGAACCTGCCTCTTCATTCCTTTCTGTTGCTTTTCTGTTATGCCTTTATTGATATTCTTCTGTTCACAGTTACTTATCGAACTTGATGGCGCTGATCAACGACAAGGTGTCTATGTGATAGGAGCTACAAATAGGTAACTGTCAGCAGCTGCCGGGTCTACCATTTTGCATGTTTGTTT
Organism: Themeda triandra; assembly: GCA_018135685.1. Classification (NCBI taxonomy): domain Eukaryota; kingdom Viridiplantae; phylum Streptophyta; class Magnoliopsida; order Poales; family Poaceae; genus Themeda; species Themeda triandra. The sequence continues at coordinate 51,384 of JAENPR010002520.1, forward strand.
ATCCCTGAATAAATTACCGATACCTGCAACCCCTCTTTGGTGTAGGATTGATGTGATAGATGATGCTGTTTTACGGCCTGGTAGATTTGGAAAGAAACATTATGTACCCTTTACCTGGTGAAGACGAACGGGTTTCAATATTGAAAGCACATGCTCGTAGCAAGCCTGTCTCGACTGATGTTGATTTGGATGCACTTGCGCGTCGTGCTGAATGCAACAATCTTACTGGTGCTGACCTAGCATCACTGGTAATATTTTTGATATTTCATTGAACAAATATTCTCTATGTTTGTCCAAAAAGGAGCACTAGTGCTTCAGTTTGCACAATGAAGCATTTTTTCTGTCATTACATTTTGCTTTGCTTTGAGATGGGTAGCTGATAAATTCAATTGATTATTTGACAAGATATCTGTATGAAGCTGATGTGCATCTTTCATCAGGTCAATGAAGCAGCCTTGGCAGCACTGGAAAAGAGATGGAATTCCGTGAGAGCAGGACATCCTCAGTGAGTTCGTCTCGTTTTATTGAGATCTCGCACTTTGAGCACGTGCTCTATCAAAGATCAAGCCATCAGTATCTGAACAGGTATGGGCAAACAGCAGAATGATTTCCTGATGTCTGTGCTATTTTTTTCCTGCTCGCCATTGTGCTACTGCTACTATCTCCTTTTGATCTTGTTCCCTTTTGCTGCAGCAAATCAAACATTATGAGGCGTTGTCAAGGAGATACTCGTCAAACTGATCTATCATCATCTCTCCATATCTTAGTATGTATGCAGGACCCTGTGGAAAATGTATTGTCTGTACCATGTTTCCAAGGAGTGTGCACCAGCACCAGCTCAACCATTTCTGAAGGGCATAATCTCGTGTGAGCTTTTGCTGGAGAAGGAGAATACAAATAGGCTATAGACGCAGAATTCTGCATGTTCTGGCAATCAGTTTTGTTTCACTTATATGTAACGGGTCTGGTCTACAGGCGATTTTTTGTATGACCTCATCAAGATACATGAATGAGTTATAATTCAATTATGCGTGATCGTGAAAGTTCAA
>JAENPR010002532.1:0-52239 GCA_018135685.1 Themeda triandra
ATAAATCATCTATTTTCTTTAGCAAGAAATGCACTGAGAGTATAAGGGAGGTGGTAAAGGAAAAGGTGCATGTTTTTAATGAGGCTCTTACTGAACGCTATTTGGGGCTACCTACTGATGTGGGAAGATCAAAAGGTGGTGTTTTCAAATATCTTAAAGATCGAGTATGGAGTAAGGTGCAAGGGTGGATGGAGCAAAGCCTATCAGCTGGTGGAAAAGAAGTCTTAATTAAAGCTGTAGCTCAAGCAGTTCCCACATATTCTATGGGTTGTTTTCGTTTACCTAGAGGGCTTTGCCAAGCAATTAATGCAATGATTCAAAACTTTTGGTGGGGCAGCAAGGATGGTAAAAGAAAAACATGTTGGGTGTCTTGGGAGAAGATGACTCAACCAAAGTATCTTGGTGGTCTTGGATTTTGGGATATTGAAATGTTTAATCTGGCATTGCTTGCTCGACAAGCTTGGAGAATTATGCAAAATTCAGAATCACTAAGTACCAAGTTGCTGAAAGCATTATATTTTCCAAATGGACAATTCCTGGATGCTGGTTTAGGAAGTAAACCATCACAGATTTGGAGAAGTATTCTTGATGGAAGGGATGTGTTAAAGATGGGTTTGATTAGGACAATTGGAAATGGTGAGAATACAAGTATATGGGAACACAATTGGCTGCCAAGAGATGTAGGTATGCGACCAATTGCAGCTAAGGCACCAAACCCACCCAGACGTGTATGTGAATTAATAGACCACACGTCTATGCAATGGAAGAATGATGTAATTCAAAAATACTTTTATGACATGGATGCCCAGGTAATTAAGAATATTCCTTTGAGCTTCATTCGTCAAGATGATTTTTGGGCATGGCACTATGAACGAAATGGTTTGTTCTCTGTTAAGTCAGCATATAGAATGCTTGTGCACACTATGAACCAATTTGAAGATTGGTTTGCCTCTAAAGCTGGAAATTCTGATATAGAAGGCAATAGAAGGAGATGGAAATTATTTTGGAAAGTTAAAGTGCCATCAAAAATCCGCATTTTTGCTTGGAGATTAATTCATAATTCATTACCTACGGGGGAAGTGCTCAAGGAAAGATCAATGACAAAACAGAGCTCATGTAAATTGTGTGGTGTTGAAGTTGACTCTTTCCAGCATGCTCTTTTTGAGTGTACTATGGCAAGACGTGTTTGGTCTCTGGTGGATAAGGATCTCATTGAACATATTACTGCTGCCCAAATTAATAATCCAAAGATGTGGCTTTTTTCATGCAAGAAACATTATCTGCAAAGAATTTTCAGAAACTTCTGGTTATATGTTGGGCAATATGGGGTGCTAGGAGGAAGGCTTTAGACTGACTCCAACAGCAAACCGATACGGTGACCCAAACACAGAATCGGTCGAGCTCCGCAAAAAACACGCCTCCAACAGACCACCGAAACGAGTACCGATTCTGGGTGAGGAGGAGAGAGGAAACCGATATATCGGTCTCCTCTCTCCTCGACGCAAACCTGGTCGTGGTGGGCCCACGACGGGGCAGCAGTGAGGACCATGCCCCGCCCCGCCGTCTCGCTCTCCTTCCACTGCACTGCCACCATCTTCGCCGGCGGCCGCGAGCTGTGGCTGGTCCGGGACCGTGGCGCCGACCGGGCCCGGATCCACCCGTGCCTCCACCCCCGCCTGTTGCTGTCACTTCTCACTGTTCTACCGCCCATACCCGGGATTCGGGCGTAACAGGCGCCACTATTACACCACGCCGCGCGCTGTGCCATGTACGGCGTCCCTCGGAACATGAAGGTCAGCTCTCCGTACCATTAAAACCCGCTGCTCAGTCCCATCGCTCGAGCCATCCGCCCCTCGAGGACGCGCTCGAGAAGGATGACGGACAAGATTTAAGCATGGGACATGCAGTGCCCGTCCATCCCACCTTGGTGACCATACGACGGAGTTCCTGGGCGGATCATCATCACCCACGCCCCGGCTACGCCAGCCCACGTCAGGAAGGATGAGCAAGTCATCATCACCCACGTCGCTACAGGCTCGGACCGGACTGAAGCAGGGATCCACAGGCTCGAACCGGACAATAGGAGGCGTCTATAGTCTCGACGACTCAGCGTGACGCCCACACCTCGACGTCATCATCACGATCGCCCTAGTAAACAGTGTAACCCCAGGCCTCCCCTCCGCCTATAAAAGGGGACGCCCGGGCGTAGCATAGGGAGAGAGAGCTCACTCACAACACACTCGCGCACACCAGCAAATCGCTAAGTCTCAGGACCTGCTTGTAATCGCCCCTGTACAAGCACTTCAGTGCAAGGCAATACAAACTCCCTCCCCCGCTGGACGTAGGGCCTTCTTTGCCCGAACCAGGACAAATCTTTGTGTTCGTCTTGCATCACCATCCGGATTAGGGAGCACGCACACAAACAAATTTACTCGTTGGTGTTACCACCCCCGGGGTACGAAACACCGACAGTTGGCGCGCCAGGTAGGGGACTGCGTGCTTCGTATGAGTTTCCCGCCATTTTTCCGGATGGCTACTCCCACTTCCTCGCTTCCTCCTGCCACGGTGATCTGGTTCGGGAGCTTGGAGTTCGTGTCGCTCGGCACGGGCTACGACATGACCCTACTCTCGGTTGGAGACCCGAGCGGGGATCGCGCCTCCCCACCCCACCCTGGGGGGACTACGCGCCGGGCGTGCCACCACGGCTCGCCGCCCCGGCAAAGGCACAACCGGCGCCATCACCACCACCAGCCCACGCAGGAGCGCGGACCTGCCGCCTACACACTGTTTCCTGCAAACGCCGCTGCACCCCCGGCATCCGGGGGATCGGGCGCGCGACAGGACGCAGCGCGCGGGCAGGCGACGTCCGGCACAAACTCCGGCTTCACCTTTGCGATGCGTACGCTTGGGGGACCCAGCACGGACCCCCGACCGTTCGAGCATCCAAACCTGTTGCCGCACGGGATCTATCGGGCACGACGCCAATTCCCATTCGGGCTCACCAACGCCGCCGCCACGTACGCCGACGGGATACGCACCAGAATGGGAGTGCCGGAGGAGGAGCCGGCCTCCCTCTTGCGCACTACCGTGAACCTGGAGGCTGTATGGCCGGCATCCGTAAACCTCGGCTTCAACAGAGCGCCGGGCCCATGGCGTGGCGCCACGGTTGGCGACATGCGCCGCTGGATCGAGGAAGAAGGTACGGGGAGGCCATGGACCCCGTCCTACGACAACTCTGACTCTGACGACTCCGACTCGGGTTGCTACGACCACGCTCGAGAGTGTTTCCACATTGAGGGCAATACCTCGATGAGCACAAACGTTGGAGATCCTGCGGCCGTTCCGACCGATCGACCGGCGAGGGCGGCCGCAGCAGCCGCCGCCGCCAGCGAGCCACCCCAACAGGAACCACCCCGGAACCGCGCCGATGCGCGACCCGACGACGTACGAGCCGCAAAGTTGGCCCAGCTCCGGGAAATCGAGGCAAGGATGGAGGCAGACCGCGTGAACCAGGAGATCCTCAAGCGCACCGTCGAGCAGGACCAGCCCCCCCTCCCTCGAGCAGCCGGCGCTCGAGGCAGGGCGCGGAGCGTTTTCCAGCGCATCGTCAACGACGGGGCGCCCGAGGCCCATGCACACTTCCCTCGGGCGAGCCAGAATGTCCTCGCGGCAGCCATGCTGCTGCGGGACATGCCTGCTCCCTGGAATCCGCAGGCATAGCGGATACGAGACGAGGTCCAGGGGTTGCTCCAAACCGCGGCCGCCCAGCAAGCTGAGAGCTCAGCCTCGAGGCGACGCGGGGCGGCCTCGGAGCGGCCACTCGAGCCACCGCGCCACGAGCGGGAGGGCTCTGTACACCAAGAGGCACCTCCTCGAGGCGGCAGACCCCCGGTCCGCGACCGACTCATCGACAACCGCGAACCCCAAGACGCACGCCATGACATCAACGACAATCGGCGGCTGTTGACATTTCTAACGCCACTTAGTGTTAGGTTATCATCCCCAACATGGCGCCAAAAATGGTGGTACTAAATAATGCAACTGCTACTAGAAATAAATATGAGATCCGCAAGCGCACAGATAATACCGATGTAGCATTTTAACCAGGAGTAATCCAGGTATCGTTATTTATAATTTTACCACTGGGAAGGGAATGCACTGGATAATGAGTGATGAGCAATGCACATGCGATAATAGAGAGCTTAACCTTGTCTGTATCAATCATCTCATACAGGGTAAGTGTCACATAAAATATAGGAATGAATGATAAATGACATAAGATAAATGAGAGCATTTAGCCATATAAAATAATAGTAACAGCCATCTCAACTTAGCACTCTTAAGCTTATAACACTAGCATGGACTAGGATGATCTAGGGTATAATCCTATGTTATTCTAACTATAAAGTCAAAGCATACAGTGATTAGTGCAAGAACATCTAGCAATCATGGCGGGAAAAGGTTACATCTATGCATAGTGATATTACCGAGAAGACAAGAGATATAGCAATGACTTCAATGTAATAGGTTTGTTCCGCTAGACCTATACTCGGGAGAAGGGCTACAAAGGACTCAACAGACTTCCATCACTCCCACGATCTACCTCACGATCCGGAATATAGGGTGCAATCGCGAGATAAATACGGTATAGGCACCATGCCCACACAATATCTATCACTCACCCATTGGCCTAATGAGCAAGCGCTATACGATCCTATGCATAAACATAATTCTAGTCCAACTATGCTAAACATATAATCAAAGTAGACTAAGAACGATATAATTGAGAACATAATCAAATAGAGCAAAGTCAAGTCTGATATAATAGAATAGAATAAAGTACTACTCATAGTATCACGAACAATGATGAATATTACAAGAATGTAGAGGGGAATTACCAAGAACTCCGACAGATCCGGACTCCAAGCTAGGCTTGATTCCTTCTAGATCTATTCCTATGTAGCTATGCTACTAAACTATGGAGCTCTAATTGAGATGGTGGCTCGGCTTCTCTCGAATCCTCTCGGATGAATGAAGAGAGAATGAATTCTTGAATGAATTAGGGTTTCACCCGGGGGCGGGGGCTCGAATATATAGCCCCCTAGGATGAACCCCGGCCCTCGGATCAAACCGACCTAAATGGACGATAATTATTCATCCTCAAAGGCGGTGGAGGCGGGATCCGCGAGACTCGACGTGATTGGTCAGGGTGGGGAGTCCGCCGACTCCCCCTTGGGCGGCCGACCGTGTGCCGGTGGGGCCCGGCCTTCAGCCGGGGTCACCCTTCCTGGAGTCTTCTAGATTATACTTTTTCACCCGTTCGGTCTTTATCTCTATGTAATCATGACATGTGGGCCTCCTTGGTTCTCTTTCTAATAACCCCCGAGAAATAGACAATCACCAAAACTTGTGGAATTCTCGTCGTGTAACCCCTATATCTAATAGGTGAACTCATATTAGTCCTTTCTCTTGCTGTGTTGACGGTATAAAATTGATACTTAACGACCGTCAACAAACTCCCCCAAGCTTACCTTTTGCTCGTCCCTGAGCAAAGATAGACTCAGTGATGGATCAGGAGTTGCTGCAATACTTTCACTCCTCACAAGTACACGTGCGTTCAAACAAGAACTCTCCTCCGGATTAGAGTGAACTATTCTGACTCAAAACTTACTCATATTACCTTTCACCATGGGGCTTGTAACCGTCACTTGGGTCTTGAGTAGTTGAAAGATAGAACGGTCAAGTCAAGCGACATGTTTCTCGCTCTTCGATCAACTATTATCCCGGAGTTTTTGCAAGGTTTTGAAATAAAACTCAGAGTTCCTTGTATGAACCTTTCAAGTCTCTCATTTGTGGTATTTCTGGATCCTCTCTAAGGCATGAATAGTGTATGCCTTCTCTCTTCTCTCAAGATATGTGGTATTTGTGGGACTAAGGCATAATGGAAAGTGACTTCTCTCTCTCACCCTACTTTCTAATAGGCTTATGTGGAGCTCATAGGTGGGGAGACACTCAAACTCACTTGCATATATTGCACAGTTAAGACATGGATCCAATAGGAACTAAAATAATAATAAAGTCATATGTGCATGTGAATGAGGAAATGAAATGGATGATAAGATGATGATGGGGTGATGGTGGTAAGGAAATGATTATGAGGGGTACTCAACTGGTGAACATCTACTTCTACACTTGCTCTTTTAGGGATAACATGACTCCCTTTATTTGGAAACCTTAGAACTTTTGAAAGGAATGACTTGGCTACTCTTTTCTTTCTTCTTCTTCTTTTTTTCTTCTTCTCTTTTCTTTTTTTTTGAGCAACCAATCCTCTGAAAATGAACTTTAGCAACGGGGATTCATATAACTTGAAATGATAATGACTGGAGCTTTTATGTAGGCAATGAAACGGCGATGATTATTTCTAGATGTTCACGCCCAGGATAGGAGTAGTACCTTTCTGGATGAAGTGAAATGAATGGCGTATGTATATGTGGATGGATGGATGAATGGATGGATGCGTACTCCCAGGTTAGGGGTAGCATAAGTGCGTATCTCCAGGGTAGAGATAGCACAATATGTGGTGGATGTGGATCTATATGTGGGTGGTACTTCGAGGAACAGAAGTAGCACAGAATGAATGTAACATTTATAAAATGGGTGCATGCTTCTGAGGACAGAAGTAGCATAGATCAATGGATGGAGAGCACATAGTATTGACTTTAAATACATGACTGATTCCTTATGGGTCCACAGCATAACCACACTCAATGCCTAAAAAGACTACACTCAAGCCTACAATATGATCTATATAAACTGATGGGTTTTCCTAATCTAGTAAGCATGAATATATGGTCGGTAGGAATTTGAACTCTCATCATAAAGGAACTCATCATGCAAGAATTTAATATTTTCATAGATAAATTCTCCGTAACTCTAGTATTTCTAGGAACAAGATGGACAGCAGACTCAAAACCTTCCCATATCATACCCGTCAACCGCCTAGACTTAGATCAAGTATTTGCTACCCACAAGTTTCGGGTTGAGCAAATCTCAAATCTAAACAAGTTGTGTCCAAAACTCGGGGAGAGTGCAAGGTTGAAAACTAGGTACTTGAAAGGAATTACGGCAGAGCAACTATTCATCATCTCCATGTAGAGTTTATTCTAGGGATCACTTTTAAAGACAGATTGCAAGAGCTCTCCAAAAGATAAATAAGAAAATCTTTCTGGGTTTCTATGGTTATGCATCTTTTTTAGTTGTTTTAACAAAGCATACTTTAACAAGGTATAAATAGATACGTTGGAAACACTTAGCTTGGTACACGGGGATGCTCTCCCCAAGCCGGATGTTGACATAGTCTCGCGATGTTGCCGAGCACCGAAGACGTTCTAGTCCTCCGGGAGTGTTGTAGATAGTCAGCCGTGTTGGAGACAGCTGCGTTCAAGTGTCACGGGCAAAGCACTCCGACGGGGGACTGGATGTCCTGCTGTTAGCTCTTCTTGATCCTTGATGTTACGTGAAGCTCAAATAGACAACAAAGCTTGTGGAGCTAATTAAGTGTTAGTGATAAAACCTCTAGGCCTTGGTTGTCTAGAACTTCCCTAACTTAGACTTGTTCTAACAGATTGCAAGAAATATTTTTATCTTTTTATTGTTTAAGGAATGAGCGGGGAAAATAAATATGCTAAGAAATTATTTTTGTGCCACCACGGTGAATGATTATCCACATGGGGCTTAAAGTTTTTTTCTGGATGCAAACGCACAACGCATTTTTTTTTTATTTTCTTTTCTAATGCGAGAGATAAAAGAGTAAAGATGCAACTAAGATGTAAGTGGGGGAAATAAATATGCTAAGGTAAAAATATAATGCTGAAAAGTAATTACTGATGAATACCAAGTTACCTCTTGGCGCGGCGTTCGGTGATTTTAAGTCCTCCGAACAGGACTTGTCATGTTCGCTCATTTTTCAAGGGGCGCATTGGTTGGCGCCTCGGATGATGTCGCCTCGTGTGTAGGAATTGATTCTGATTTTGCTTTTACCTTCCACACCTTCTTTGTTGGAGAGGATGACCTTGAGGAGGAAGCTTCTTGGATCACTTGTTTCTCTTCTGATGATAGCACCTCTTCTGGTTCTTCTACAATGTTCTTCTCTTCTGGGTACCGATCTTCATATCTGAACACTTCTCCCTCATAGTCAGCCCATCCATCAGTAGTGATGTTCTTCTTGTTTTGGCGACGGGTACGCTACCTTCTCCTTGCTCTGTTCTTCTTGGGCTCCTCAGTGATTATATAATTATTGTTGAAGTAGCGGCGTACCTTCTCAGTGGGAAAGTGGAAGTGAATCTCTCCTGTCCCAATATAGATGATAGCTCTGGTGGTGTTCAGGAATGGTCTTCCTAGGATGATTGGAGGGTCGTAGTCATCTCCCATATCAATGACTAGAAAGTCTGTGGGGACATAATGGTCATCTATCTGGATGAGGACATCCTTCACTTCTCCTTCGACGAAGCGAAATGTCCGATCGCCATCTGCATTTTGTGCATAGGTAGGCTCCAAAGGCATAGTGCCATATAGATACTCATAGGTTACCTTGGCCATGATGTTGACGCCCGATCCGGTGTCACAGACAGCTTTATTAAAAGAGCTTCTGTTGATGGAGCATTGAATGGTTGGGACACCTGGGTCATCCTTCTTGATCAGACGTGGAGATCTGAGTAAGTGGTCATGCTCTTTGTGGACTGCAGTGACCATCCTCACTGTCTCCGTCTTCTTGGTCTTCTTATTCTTGTTCTTGCTCATCTTAGCTGGATTCTTCTTCTTCTCACTGTTCTGCTGATGAGGGTGTGCAGGGAACTGCAGCACTCTGTTCTTGAAGAAGAAGGTCTCTCTATTGCCCTTGATGTTGAAGATGATCTTGGCAGTGTTGGCATAAATGATGGCTCCAGCAATGTTCAAGAATGGTCATCCCAGAATGATAGGGGACCTTTCATTACTGCCTGTATCCACTACCACGAAGTCTGCTGGAACATACGAGTTGCCCACTCGTACACATATATCTTCTAGTACTCCCAAAGGGACACGGAGTGACTGATCTGCAAGCTGTAAGCACATGGTTGTGTATGTTAAGGGGCATCTGAATAGCTTCTCATATATCACTCTTGGCATGATGTTGATGCTTGCACCGAAGTCACAGATTGCTTCATTAAAGTTGGTACTTCCAATGGAGATTGGAATGACGGGTCTCCCGGATCGCCCTTCTTGATTGGCGAGTTGAGTCAATCCATGACCCCTTCGATGGATCACTCCGGCTATCTTCTACATTGAATATATCAACAAGATTTGCAGTTTCGAGCTCTTCGGGTTGTCCTGCCGGTTTACCTTGACCAAAGTGGAGGGAGCAAGGTTAACAAGCTGTTGTACCCGCGACTCAATTATCTTGTTGAAGCTGAGCTGACTCTTGATGGCATTGGAAAAACCATCCATTCTGTTGCTGAGTGTCTCTAGGACCTTGTCATTTGATGTCAGCTTCTTGGACAGATTGTCCATCATCTTGCCTTGATTCAGCACTAACTCTCTCAAAGGCGGCCGGTTATAATTATTGTAGGAAGAGTTGTTACCTTGATAGTTGCCGAATAATTGCCCGAGTAGTTAGGCCTTTTGCCGCCGATTCCAACCTTGATTCTGCGAGGACGATAGTAATTATTATTGTTGTTGTTATTGAGGTAGTTCACGTCCTCCTTCAGCTCTGGGCAGTTAGCACCTGTGTGCCCAGTCTCTCCACACTCTTCACATGTCATGCGAGCATCATGTATATGCATGACTTATTTCTTCTCTGGGGCTCTCTCATCGAGCCTCTTCATTAGCAGATCCATTTTGGCAGACAGCATGTCTACCTCTTTCAGCTGGTGCATTCCTCCACCTCTCTTGCGGGTCTGCGTTCTTTCTTCACTCCAACCTTGGTTGGATGCCATCTTCTCCACAAGAGCTGTGGCTTGAGGAATAGTGAGTGATAAGAATGCACCTCCAGCAGCAGCATCCATCGTCTCACGTGTGCTGTTGCTGAGCCCATGGTAGAATGTCTGCATAAGCAGCCAATTCTCCATGCCATGATGAGGACACTCGAGGATGTAATCCCGAAAGCGCTCCCAAGCTTCGGGGACAAGTCTCATCATGGTGTTGCTGAAAGCTTGATATCTTCCCACGAAGAGCATTTGTCTTGCCCATGGGGAAGAATTTTGCCAAGAAATTAGTGGAACATAATGCCCACGTAGTATTCTTCTCCTTATTGGCGTAGAACCACTGTTTCGCTCTCCCCAAGAGTGAGAATGGGAAGAGGCGAAGTAGTATAGCATCTTTGGGGACATCCTTGATAGTGAATGTGCTACAAATCTCCAGAAAGTGTTGGAGATGAGCACTAGCATCTTCATGAGCCTTCCCACGAACCGGCTTGCTTGCACCATGTTGATTAGCGCATGCTTGAGCTCAAAAGCTCCTTCGATGTCCGCACCGGTCCAAGACGAATGTTGTCCGTAGTGGGAGCCGAGAACTCGCGGAGTGACTTGTTCGCCATGGCTTCAAACGCCGGTGTCAAGTCTCGAACGAAAGGTCAACTTTTCGCTTCGACAAACTTCCAAGTTGAGTTGATGATGATGATTGATTGGTCTTCTTCAACCCGCTTCGGCCTTCCCGAATAAAGCTTCGGATCGTCAATATAATTATCGGAAGAATTGTCTTTTTCATACATTACCCGGCATAAGATATAAAAATAGACGAAAGACAAGGGTAAGGTTGTATGAGTAGAGAATGGTGACGGTGCTCAATCTCATTATGTAGTGCAATGCTGCTCATTATCCATTGGCTTTCAACCTTCCCCGCAACGGCGCCAAAAATGCTTGTTGACATTTCTAACGCCACTTAGTGTTAGGTTATCATCCCCAACATGGCGCCAAAAATGCTGGTACTAAATAATGCAACCGCTACTAGAAATAAATATGAGATCCGCAAGTTTACGTATAATACCAATGTAGCATTTTAACCAGGAGTAATCCAGGTATCATTATTTATAATTTTACCACCGGGAAGGGAATGCACTGGATAATGAGTGATGAGCAATGCACATGCGATAATGGAGAGCTTAACCTTGTCTCGTATCAATCATCTCATACGGGGTAAGTGTCACATAAAATATAGGAATGAATGATAAATGACATAAGATAAATGAGAGCATTTAGCCATATAAAATAATAGTAACACCATCTCAACTTAGCACTCTTAAGCTTATAACACTAGCATGGACTAGGATGATCTAGGGTATAATCCTATGTTATTCTAACTATAAAGTCAAAGCATACAGTGATTAGTGCAAGAACATCTAGCAATCATGGCGGGAAAAGGTTACATCTATGCATAGTGATATTACCAGAGAAGACAAGAGATATAGCAATGACTTCAATGTAATAGGTTTGTTCTGCTAGACCTATACTCGGGAGAAGGGCTACAAAGGACTCAACAGGACTGTCACTCCCACGATCTACCTCACGATCCGGAATATAGGGTGCAATCGCAGATAAATACGGTATAGGCACCATGCCCACACAATATCTATCACTCACCCATTGGCCTAATGAGCAAGCGCTATACGATCCTATGCATAAACATAATTCTAGTCCAACTATGCTAAACATATAATCAAAGTAGACTAAGAACGATATAATTGAGAACATAATCAAATAGAGCAAAGTCAAGTCTGATATAATAGAATAGAATAAAGTACTACTCATAGTATCACGAACAATGATGAATATTACAAGAATGTAGAGGGGAATTACCAAGAACTCCGACAGATCCGGACTCCAAGCTAGGCTTGATTCCTTCTAGATCTATTCCTATGTAGCTATGCTACTAAACTATGGAGCTCTAATTGAGATGGTGGCTCTGGCTTCTCTGAATCCTCTCAGATGAATGAAGAGAGAATGAATTCTTGAATGAATTAGGGTTTCACCCGGGGGCCGGGGCTCGAATATATAGCCCCCTAGGATGAACCACAGCCCTCGGATCAAACCGACCTAAATGGACGATAATTATTCATCCTCAAAGGCGGTGGAGCGGGATCCGCGAGACTCGACGTGATTGGTGGGGTGGGGAGTCGGCCGACTCCCTTTGGGGCCGACCGGCCAGCTGCCAGTGGGGCCCGGCCTTCGGGGTAGCCTTCTCGGAGTCTTCTAGATTATACTTTTTCACCCGTTCGGTCTTTATCTCTATGTAATCATGACATGTGGGCCTCCTTTGGTTCTCTTTCGATAACCCCCCGCGTAAATAGACAATCACTAAAACTTGTGGAATTTCGCGTGTAACCCCTATATCTAATAGGTGAACTCATATTAGTCCTTTCTCTTGCTGCGTTGACGGTATAAAATTGATACTTAACGACCGTCAACAGCGGCGTAAGATTGGGGGCGCTGAGGAGCGTGGCTACAGGGCCCATCGAGGGGGACGCTATGACAGCGACGAAGATCGATACTCCCCCGAGCCACCGGGTCCCCGCGTCTTCAGCAAGACCATCCGCAGCACGCCGTTGCCCAATCCCTTCCGACCTCCCACGAGCCTCACCAAGTACAACGGCGAGACCAAACCTGAGCTCTGGCTGGCTGACTTCCGACTGGCCTGCCAGTTGGGAGGGGCCAGGGAGGATAGGGCTATTATATGGCAACTCCCCTTGTTCCTTTCCGACACCACGCGTCGTTGGCTTGAGGAGTTCCCTGCCGGTCAGATCCACGACTGGACCGACCTGGTCCGGGTCTTCGAGGAAAACTTCAAGGGCACCTACATACGCCCGAGCAACTCATGGGATCTCCGCAACTGCAAACAGCAGCCTGCGGAGACTCTCCGAGACTTCGCTCGGCGGTTCTCCAAGCAGCGCACTGAGCTACCACACATCCCTGACCACGACGTCATCTTGGCGTTCGTATCGGGCACCACATGCAAGGATCTGGTGCGAGAGCTCGGGCGCAACCGCCCAACAACCGTCAACGAGCTCATGGACATCGTTGCTGACTACGCAGCCGGCGACGAGGCTGTAGGGGCCTTCTTCGGCGAAGACAAGAGCAAGGCCAAGCCACCCGCCGACGACGGCGGAGGGCCGAGCAAGGGCTAGAAAAAGAACGGCAAGAAGAAGGATGGCAATCAGCAGGGCAAGCGTGAAGCCGTGGGAGACGGCGAGGTCGCCGCGGCCGAACGAAAAAAGCCTCGACCCCCTCCTGAGGGGCCGTCCTCGACAAGTTGCTCAAGGAGCCATGTCCCTATCACCGGGGGCAGGCCAACCATACCCTCGAGGATTGCCGCATGCTTCGAGGCTACTTCAAAAGCGTAGGCGCCGACAAGGGCGAGCAAAAGAAGGACAAGGGCGACGATGGAACTGGTGACCAAGACGGCGACGGGTTCCCACCCATCGTCAACTGCTACATGATCTACGGAGGTCCTATGGCCCAGCTAACGCCTTGACAGCGCAAGCAGGAGCGCAGGGAGTTCTTCTCCACGTGAGTGATGGCTCCAAGGTTCCTCGACTGGTCCGAGGTGCCTATCACGTTCGACCGTGATGACCACCCGGAACACGTCATTAAACTGGGAGCCTACCCACTCGTCGTTGACCCGATCATCATGAATACGCGCTTCACCAAGGTGCTCATGGATGGAGGCAACAGCCTCAACGTCATCTACATGGACACCCTCACACTGCTCGGCATCACCAGGGCCCAGCTCAAACCGAGCGCAGGGGGCTTCCACGGCATCGTCCCCGGCAAGAAAGCGTTCCCCATCGGCCGGATCGACCTTCCTGTTTGTTTTGGCACGCGCTTGAACTTCAGGAAGGAGACCCTCACCTTCGATGTAGTCGGGTTTAGTGGAACCTACCACGCCATCCTCGGCCGACCGTGCTATACCCAGTTCATGGCGATCCCCAACTACGTCTACCTCAAGCTCAAGATGCCGGGCCCGAACGGCATCATCACCGTCGACTCTTCCTACGAGCACGCCTACTCCTGCGACGTCGAATACGTCGAGCATGGGGAGGTGGTGGTTGAGGCTGACGAGGTAGTCAAAACCCTCGACTGCCTGGCAGCCGAGGCCGCCCTCCCCGCGCCCAAGCGACATGCCGGAAGCTTCGAGCCCGCCGAGTACACTAAGAAGATCCTACTCGACCCGAGCACCTCAAGTGAGAAGGCGCTAACCATTAGCGCCTCCCTCGAAGACAAATAGGAAGCCGTGCTCGTCGACTTTCTCCGCGCGAACGCCGACATGTTTGCGTGGAGTCCCTCGGACATGCCTGGTATACCGAGGGAAGTCGCCGAGCACGCCTTGGAGATCCGTCCTGGCTCGAGACCCGTGAAGTAGCGCCTGCGTCGGTTCGACGAAGAGAAGCGCAGGATCATCCGCGAGGAGGTCAGCAAGCTCGAGAAGGCCGGTTTCATCAAGGAGGTACATCATCCTAAGTGGCTATCTAATCCTGTATTAGTAGAGAAAAAGAATGGGAAAATGAGAATGGGTGTAGATTACACTAGTTTAAATAAAGCATGTCCAAAAGTCTCATTTCCTTTGCCTCGAATCGATCAAATTGTTGATTCCACTACGGGTTGTGAAGTACTTTCATTTCTCGACGCTTATTCCGGTTACCACCAAATAAAGATGAAAGAATCCGATCAGCTCGCGACTTCTTTCATCACCCCTGTAGGCATGTATTGTTATGTCATGATGCCCTTCGGCCTTCGAAACGCCGGGGCAACATATCAAAGATGCATGCTTCATGTTTTTGGGGAACACCTAGGGGAAACGGTCGAAGCCTATGTCGATGACATCGTTGTCAAGACTAGGAAAGTAGAAAGCCTTGTCAAGGATCTCGCAATAACCTTCGAGTGCCTCCGGGCCAAGAACATTAAGCTGAATCCTGAAATGTGCGTTTTCGGTGTACCTCGAGGCATGTTGTTAGGATATATCGTCTCTCAGCGAGGAATCAAGGCAAACCCCGAGAAAATCACGGCCTCATGAGGATGGGGCCGATCCGAGACCTAAAGGGGGTGCAAAAGGTCACGGGATGTCTAGCTGCGCTTAGTCGTTTTATCTCACGGCTAGGAGAGAAAGCCTTACCGTTGTACCGACTCCTTAAGAAATCCGAGCACTTTGCATGGACACCAGAGGCAGAGGAGGCCCTCTCGAAATTGAAAGGCCAGCTCACCTCCCCTCCGGTGCTCGTGCCACCCAAACCTGCCCAGCCCAACGAACCGGCCGAACCACTCCTCCTCTATGTTGCCGCTACCACCCAGGTGGTCAGTGCGGTCATCGTGGTCGAGAGGTCGGAAGAGGGGCACGCGCTCCCCGTCCAGCGGCCGGTTTATTTCGTCAGCGAGGTGCTCTCGGACGCCAAAGTTCGGTACCCCCAGATCCAAAAGCTACTTTACGTGATCGTACTCACACGGCGTAAACTCCAACACTACTTTCTTAGCCACCCGGTAACGGTCGTATTGTCCTTCCCGCTCGGGGAAATCATACAGAACCGGGAGGTAGTGGGCCGAATCGCTAAGTGGTCGGTCGAGCTCATGGGTGAGACTATCACCTACGCGCCATGAAAAGCAATCAAATCCCAAGTGTTGGCAGACTTTGTCGCCGAGTGGACCGACACCCAACTCCCCTCAGCACCAATCCAAGCCGAGCTCTGGACCATGCATTTCGACGGGTCGCTCATGAAAACTGGAGCAGGTGCGGGCCTGCTCTTCATTTCACCTCTCGGGGTACACATGCGTTATGTGATATGAATCCATTTTGCGGCATCCAACAACATGGCCGAGTACGAGGCACTTGTAACCGGGCTGCTGTCGATTACGGATAACCGGCAGTCTACCACGGGATGCCCCACGGTAGTAGAATTGCGGTGAAGGTGCGGGAGAATACGAACTAGACGTGCAATAGAGGACATAACACATGGTTTACCCAGGTTCGGGCCGCTAAGAAGCGTAATACCCTACGTCCTGCTCTGTGTTGAGTTGTATTGATTTGATCTGAGATGCCCCAAACCACGGAGGTTTGGGTTACAAGAGAGACCGTAGAGATCTGCTCCGTATTCAGTTGTGTTGTCCGCTAAAGGACCTCTGCCCCTTCTTATATATACCGAAGGGACAAAGTTACAAGTAGAATAGCCTATTTGGTAGTAATACTAATCCGTGCGGAGCACGTCGTGTGCCGCACGTCTTCGTCTTGGACTGGGCCAGCCCAAAGATAGCCGCGAGGGTATATGGGGGTCATATCCCCATAGCTAGTCCCCGAGCACCATGTATCTTGAGGGAGTCATTGTCTTGACCTATGCCGAGCAGTGTAGATGCAGACCACGTAGTGCCAACCAGCGAGGATGTCGACCACGTAGTGCTGACCACATAGTGCTGACCAGTGTTGATGCTGACCACATAGTGCTGACCAGTGATGATGCTGACCACATAGTGCTACCAGTTTCATCCCGAGCAGTTCGTAAGTCTGCTGCTGACCACCGCTTATGTAAAGGAAGATGATCTGCCGAAAGATGCATGATGCTCTAAGAAAAAAGAAAAAACTTTTCACGTCTTGAGACGTGGGCCCACGTTGACACGTGACAGAAATGTCACAGCATCTTTCGAGACAGTGCCTTGTCAAGCCGTTCTCGGCGGGCAGGAAACAAAGTTTAATTGTGACTTATGCAGGGCGCATGTATTGTAGATTGGTGCACGGATGCAAAACTGTAACAGGAAAAAAGAACGAAGAAAAAACTTTATTGATTCTTGAAGAAACTTAGCTTGTCTTTGGAGACATGTTGCTGTTGTGGTCGAGCAGATAGACGTGGTCGATCTGTAGTCTGCTCGGCGTGGTGCTTACGGACGTGGCTCGGAGGGGCCTCTCGAGCGTCCTTGGATCCCTGGCAACAATAGTCACGTATATGTAGATATCAAGGTATATATTATATATAGGATATATAATTAAAAAATAAACATAAAGATTGACTTAGCTCTGTTCAGTTGTAATCCACGCAGGTGCTTGCATGCAAGCCGAACGAACATGCTTCGGCTTGTTGATTTGATCATAGTTGCCACGTCACGTCACTTCTTGCATGGAGTCCTAGTGCGTGGCTTGAAACATGTCCCTGATTGCCTTCTAGATTTGTCGACGTTCAGCGTGAGGACCCAGGCCTTACACGCGAGTTCGAGCCTTGTTGAGGTTGCTCCTGGTCCGTTATGAAAACGTGAACATCAACGCCGCCTTGCATGCAGCCGATTGGATCTGCTGGAGAATCCGTGCGTGCAGATTGGCTTTCGACGAGGGAAAGCGCATGGCTCTGATGTTATCCAAGAGGTGCTCGATCGACGCATGCACATGAATGCGCCCTTCGGGAAGCAACGCCATGAGTACGACGTGAGGGACGCCGTCGTGCTGCGTAAGCTGACGATGAAGTCTCACAATGATGATGCTTGACGGTGGTGGTCGATCCGCGGACAGATTAGATCTGGGCGGCTTGAGTGGTCGGTGCGGCTCGTGCGTCCGCGCCGACGGTGTTGGACGATGGTGATGCTGTCCTCGGCAGATCGATGCAGATCGATCCGCTAAGGAAGCTGTCAACAAGTTGCCGGAGCAAACTTGTCGGCGAGGTGGTCGATGACGTTGGTGCAGAAGCAGGCTGCACCGCCTCCATGATTCCGGTGGTCGTTGCCACACCGGTGGTCGATGAACGCGCCGGTGGTGAAGGCCAGACCAGCCTCGAACTTCATGGAAGCAGAGAAGAAAAAACCATCTAGTTCGCCTATAAATCTGCGCGCACACCCCCTACCTGGCGCGCCACTGTCGATTACGGATAACCGGCAGTCTACCACGGGATGCCCCACGGTAGTAGAATTGCGGTGAAGGTGCGGGAGAATACGAACTAGACATGCAACAGAGGACAGAACACACGGTTTACCCAGGTTCGAGCCGCTGAGAAGCGAAATACCCTATGTCCTGCTCTCTGTTGAGTTGTATTGATTTGATCTGAGATGCCCCAAATCACGGAGGTTTGGGTTACAAGAGAGACCGTAGAGATCTGCTCCGTATTCAGTTGTGTTGTCCGCTAAAGGACCTCTGCCCCTTCTTATATATGCCGAAGGGACAAAGTTACAAGTAGAATAGCCTATTTGGTACTAATACTAATCCGTGCGGAGCACGTCGTGTGCCGCACGTCTTCGTCTTGGACTGGGCCAGCCCAAAGATAGCCGCGAGGGTATATGGGGGTCATATCCCCACAGCTGCGTATCACCATCGAGCTCGGGGTTCAAAGCCTCGACGCTCGAGGAGACTCGCAGCTCATCGTCGACCAAGTGATGAAAGCCTCTGGCTGCCACGACGAAAAAATGGAAGCATATTGCAACGAGGTTCGCAAGCTCGAGGAGAAATACCACGGCCTCGAGATCAACCACATCCCTAGACGTTTCAATGAGGCCGCGGACGAGCTCGCCAAGATCGCCTCCTCTCGAGCACCCGTCCCTCCGGACACCTTCTCGAAGGATCTTTATGAGCCATCCGTCAAATGGGACTCGGAGGCTAGCGTCACACCAACTACCAGATCCGATCCCCTGGCTAAGTCCCCCTCGACCGGGGCCGAGGTCATGGGAACCAATGGGCTCTCAAGCCCGATGGTGGACTGGCGAGCTCCTTTCCTCGAGTACCTGACTCGGGGGGAGTTACCTGAAGACCGCACGGAGGCAAAATGATTGGCTCGACGTGTCAAAACGTACGTCCTCTATGGTGACGGCAGAGAGCTCTATCGCCGGAGCCTGACCGGCGTACTCCAACGATGTATCTCTGTCGAGGAGGGAAGGAAGTTGCTCAGAGATATGCACTCGGGGGCTTGCGGCCATCACGCCGCGTCAAGGACCCTCGTCGGAAATGCCTTCCGACGGGGCTTCTACTGGCCGACCGCGGTCTCCAGCGCCATAAATCGGGTCCGTTCGTGCAAAGGGTGTCAGTTCTACGCCAAGCAAACACATCTACCCGCGCACGCACTCCAGATGATCCCCCTTACGTGGCCATTTGCGGTCTGGGGGCTCGATCTGGTCGGACCCCTGAAGAAAACAACAGGGGGTTACACGCACTTGCTCGTCGCCATAGACAAGTTCACCAAGTGGATCGAGGCCAAGCCCATCACTAACATCCGGTCAGAGCGGGCAGTCGAATTCTTCACCGACATCATCCATCGGTTTGGGTCCCCAACATCATCATCACCGACAATGGCACCCAGTTCACCAGCAAAAAGTTTCTGGACTTCTGCGACTGGCACCACATCCGAGTGAACTGGTCGGCAGTCGCCCACCCCCAAACCAATGGCCAGGTCGAGCGTGCCAACGGGATGATCCTGCAGGGGCTGAAACCAAGAATTTTCGACCCCCTCGACAAGCACGGCAAGAGGTGGATGGCGGAACTCCTATTAGTTCTATGGAGCCTACTAACAACCGAGAGTCGAGCCATGGGGTTCACTCCGTTCTTCCTGGTCTATGGGTCCAAGGCCGTCCTCCCCACTGACCTCGAGTACGGGTCCCCTCGGCTCAAGGCTTACAACGAGCAAACCAACGAAGAGGCACTAGCTAACGCCGCCGACCAGCTCGAGGAGATTCGAGACATGGCGCTACTACGCTCTGCACGCTACCAACAGAAGCTGCGGCGCTACCACGACAAGAAAGTACGCAGACGAGACTTTCAAGTCGGTGACCTCGTGCTCCGACGACGACAAGACAACAAAGGGCGCCACAAGCTCACGCCTCCTTGGGAGGGCCCCTTCATTGTTGCCGAGGTGCTAAAACCCGGGACGTACAAGCTGATGGATGGCAAAGGCGCGGTCCTCACCAACGCATGGAACATCGAACAGCTACGTCGTTTCTACTCTTAGGCCTCGAGGCCTTGTACATTTTTTGCATTATGTACTCTTTACATACGTGAATAAATAAAAAGCTCTCGAATTCAGCTCTCGTTTTTTGTTCACGAAAAGGTGGGCTCGACTCTGTCTTCACAGAGCCAAGCCCCCCTCGGGGGCTAGACCAGGGGGGAACCCCCCTAGAATCCCCGAAAAAACGCTCGATGAATTCTCTACTCTTATCACCTCAAACGCTCTCTCGAAGGCTAAGTAAGACGCACCGCCTCGAGCCCCCCAGAGTCGGGACGACCGAGCCTTAGGGTTCCTACGCTTCCGAGGTACGGAATCCTAACTCACCTCCTCTCAAGAAAGTTCGAGCAACACTCGTACTTAGTCGAAAAGAAGCTGTTTAGATGAAAAAGTAAAAAGAAATCGGAGCATCATAAGTAATAAAACGATTAAAACATTCAAAAGGCCACTCGAGCCAGTTCATACAAAACATCCTCTTTTACACAGGCCTTTTTGCCCAAATTTTGGCTCGCAGGCCAGCTCCTAGGAGTCGGAGGGGAGGACATGGACTTTGAGCTTCTCCGCCAGTCACGCCCCGGGTTCCTCGGCGTCAAGGATCAGCTGCTCGTGCCTCTGTTGCTCAGACTCCTCCGACGCCGAGTCCAAGGTGACAAATCCGCCTGAGACGACCTCCATCCCCTGGCGTATGTCCTCCCGGTCGAGGGCAAAGCCGGAGTAGAAGATGGCGAGGGCCCGCTGCACGCCGAACCAGAGCACCCCGCAGACACGGTCCCGTAGGACGACACCAAGCTCGAGGACCCGGTCGACATAGCCTCGGCCGGGCTCCGACCCCTCGAGCTCCGCCACCGGCTCGAGCCCCCAGCGAACGCTGAGGGAGTTGATGGCACCGGTGATCCGCGCGGTTGCCCCGAGCCCAGCCTGCAACGACTCACGAGCCGACGCGGCATCTTTCTGTGCCGCCACCAGGTCGGTCTCGAGAGCTAAGAAGAAAAAGGACAAAAGTTAGCCGCTATACACCAAGTACACCACGAAGGCGAAGAAAGGAGGTTTGGAGAACTTACCGACGCAACGAGCATCGAGCCCCTTCTCGCGCTCAAGTGCCCTACGGAGCTCCTCTTCTTTGCCCCTAAGGGCACTCCGCAAGTCCGCCCTCTCCGCCCGCGCTTCCTCGATGGCCTTGCCGGCAGCATGGGGAGAGCCCTCCTTCTCGATGATGGCCTGCCGAAGCGTGACCACCTCCGCTTGAAGGGCTTCGACCCGCCCCCTCTCGGCATCGAGCGCGGCCTGGAGGGTCCCCCGCACCGTGGACTCACGCTCTGCCGCCTACTCGAGGTCTTTTATGTGCGCAGCGGCCGCGGTCTTCTCCCGCTCCAGCAGCACCGTGAGGCGGGCCTTCTCCTCCAGGCTCCGTGCGGCCGTCGCGGCGCTCTTCTCGAGCTGGTCGGCGTGCTCCTTCTGCCGCGTGGCCTCTTGACGGGCGGTTTCGGCGTCCTGTGCGGCGTGGGCCAGCTCACGCCTCGCCGCCTGAGCGTCCTCGCGGGCGGAGGAAGCTTCGGCTTCAGCAGCCTTGAGGAGCCGGGCGGCCCGGTACTTCTTGGTCTCGGCGTTTTGACCCAACCGCACGAGCCGTCTCACCTCCTCCTCGCTCTCCCGGGTAGCATAGAGGTGGCACGACTTAGCGTAGGACTGACTCTGCGCCGACTGAAACACGAAGGGAAAAAGTTTAGACCACAGTAAGAATGAGAGAGAGAATGAGACGAAGGATAAGAAAACTCATGCCGAGCAGCCGCGGCAGGTCTTCACGGACGGTGAGCAGCACGAGCTCCAGCGAGCATTGCAGCCAACATCGGTACTCCTCGGTCTCCTCATGGATCCTCTGCTCCTGTTGGTCGTTCACCATAGTGGCGGGACCCTCGGGGTCGACCGGGTTCCAGAGCAGCAACGGCGCCTTCCCCCATTGTGGGAATGCCTCTCGCATGCGCAGCGTTACGGCGCTGCTCACCACTTCTACGGCTTCCCGGCTGCCCCCGAATTGGGCCACCCGATCGGCCAGGGTGGGGCAGGCCGGGGGCAGGACGTCGACCGGAGGCGCCGGGAGCGCCACCCGCGCCTGGCTTGGGGACGCGACCACGTGGGGGAATGTGATCCCTTCCACGGGCTGAGGCAAGTCGAGGGGGCACAGTCCGAGTGCCTGAAGATGGCGGTCGGCCGCCTCGAACTCGACCAGTCGCCTCTGGCCTTCTTCCCAAGACCCGGCCGCAGGGACGACCATAGGTCCGGACGCGTCGCTCACCGGCTTCGCGACGGGCGGTGCCTCGGGCGCCTCCTGTTGCAACGCAGGCGGTGGCCCACCTCGACGCACCTCCTTCACCTGCGCCACTTCCTCCGCCTGCGCCGCCTCCTCTGCCTTAAGCTCGGGCCCCCGGGACGGGGACGGCACATGCTCGAGGCTCAGCGCCTGCGTCGGCTCGAGGCTCGCTGTCTCAACGGTGGGCACCGAGCTCGCCTCTCCTCCGTCCTTCTCCCGGCGCCCCGCCTTGAGTTGGAGGAGGCTCTTGGGCCATGTCTTCACCGGGCCGCCGAGGCCCAAGCCAGGGGAGCCCAGGCTCGACCCATCTTCGTCGTCACAGACGATGGGCCGGCGCTCTGACCCGGCTTCCTCCGCCCCAGCCGGCGACCCCTGGCCGGTCATCGCGGCCACGGGAGCGCCGGAAGCGGGCGACGGCCCCCTGAGCGGAGCGACAACGGGAGCCGCCGAAGCGACGGGGCCTTCTTCCGCCGCCAATGTGACGGCTGCAGCACCTGCAAGGGAGGCAGCCGCCATCAGCTTTCCACGGGTGATCGCCTCACGAGCCCGCACCACCCAGGCTAAGGCGGAGGGAGGAAGGGTCACTCCACCTGATTCAGAGGCAGGCCTACTCGTCCTCCCCGCCCCCTTCAGCCTCTTCGTAGGATGGACGGGGTGGAACGTCATCAAGGGACGTTTGGCCCTAAGAACGAAAAAATAATAATCAGTGAGTCTCGACGAATATCGACCAAAAGAGGAACCCTGACCCTAGAAAGAAACTTACCCTTTCGGCATCTCTGAGCCTCGGATCGCGCCGCTCGAGCCGCTCGAGGGCTTGGCGACCTCCGCAACTCCGCTCAAACCGCTCGGGGGCTTCGAGGTCCCAGTTGCCCGGCTCGAACCACTCGGGGGCTTCGAGACATCGACCGCCCGGGCCGGGTTATCCGTCGGCCCCTACGCTTGGCTCGCAGGAGCACTCTTGGGTCGGCGGTCGTCGGTAGGGGCCTGACTCGCCCCAGGGCGATCGACGCCCTGGGCTGTCGGCGGACGCGCGTCGGCAGCCGCTCTCTACCGAGTGCGCGCACCCGCAACCGGATCAGGCTGGGGGCGCGGAGAAGTCTCCCGCAGCACCGAGGAAGGCACCAGCGCACCACGATCGGCCCGGAGTGATGGGGCCACCTGACGCCCCCCTCGAGCAGGCCCGGACCCACTCGTCTTCTCCGACCCCTGCACGGGAGCAAGGGGGATCGTCAGGCCCTCCTCGCTGGCGCTCCCGGAGGTCTCGTCGTCATCATCATCATCATCATCCTCTTTCTCCGAGCTCGAGCCCAGGTCAGAGAGATTCATCATGAGGCCGTCCCTCTTCGCCCGGCGATGCCTCCCAGCCCACTTCTCTTTCCTGAGCAGGGCGGCGGCCTTCTTCGCCTTCTTCTCCTTCTCAGTGAGCGTTTTAACACGCTTTTGCACGGAGTTGACGCGTCTCACCTCACGGTCGGGCGCGTCTTCCTTCACCGGGGGCCTCGATTCTTTGTGCATTATCATCGGCTGAAAAAACGACATCCAGATAAGGTGGTCATATAACTTAAGATTAGAGGGAAAGGAAAGAAAAAAGAACCGTAAGGCGACTTACCGGGAGGGGATAGTTGGCGTCCGGGCGCATGGGGAAGTAGTGGACCTGCTCCGGCCCGAAGTACTTGTCCTCGACCGCCTGACGCACCCGCTCGGTGACGATGGCGGGCGGGAGGGCCTCGGCTGACATCCGGCTCGCCTCGAGCCGGAGGGGGTCGGCGTCAGCCGTCATCTGGTCCAGCCACAACGGGCGCTCGACCAAGGGGAGCACCCGGCGACTGTGGAACCCCGCGATGACGTGGGCAGCGTTGAAGGGGACCTTGTTGACCTTCAACCCTCGAAGCACCTCCATCGCCTCGACCAGAGGGTCGAGGTGCTTGTGGTACTCCTTGGGCTTCCCGAAGTTCCAATTGAACCCGGGCTCGGTGAGGACGACCCCGGTGTACTCCGAGAAATAGCCCCCCTCATTGCGGAGGTAGAACCACTCCGCGGACCACCCGGCGTTGTTCGTGGACATCGTGCCGGGATCCGAGTTCCCTCCGCCGGGAGAGCATGCGGAGCCCGCTCGAACGAAGCGGCGTGCGCCCCCCCGCGCGTGTCGTCCCCGCCACCTCGGGTAAATAGGCCGGGCCTTGAACACGTGGATGAACAAGTCCCACTACGGCGCCATCTCCAGGTACCCCTCGCAGAGGCCGGCGAAGACGGCGGCGTGGGAGATGGAGTTGGGGGAGAAATGCTGCAGCTCGACCCCGAAGTGGTGGGGGAGCGCCCTCATAAACCGGCTCGGGCGTGCTCCAAGCCCACGCCGGTGGAACTTTACGAAGCTCACCACGTAGCTCTCCGGCGGGGAGGGCTCGTGGTGGTCATCATCCGGCACCTTCCACTCCGCCGGGCCCTCCGGCGGATTGGGGAGCAGGAGCCCTTCCGCCACGAGGCGCTCGAGCTCTTCCGTGGTCACGGTCGACCGCGCCCACGGAAGCGCGTCCAGCATCACTGCCGGCGCCGGGGGCTTTGCGACCTCCTTGCCAGCGGCCTTGCTGGACCCCTGCCCGGCGGCACTGCTTGACTTCCTCCCCATGGTGACGGTGGCGGAGTAGAACGGATTGCAGAAGAGCGAAACGGCGGTCGCGGTGACTCTCTCTCCCTCTCACTCTCACACCCGGATTGAAGTGCAGGTGGATGCGATGGCGACGGCGGCACACGGATTCCCGGCGGCGGCGCTAGGGTTGAAGGAACGGGAGTCGTGGAGCAGACGACGGCGGCCGAAAATGCTAAGTGAGGAAGGGGGGAAACACCGCGCCCTCTCCTCCCAATTTATAGGCGCCTGGGCCGAGACGGCAACCGAGCCAACCGACGGTCAGGGCGCATCGATCCAACGGCCACCAGCGCCCGACAAACTCACCTCGGAATGGTAACCGCATTCAATGCGCCTGTCCAACTTCCCCCTAATCCCGCTTTTGCAGGGGCGCGCGTTACAAGCGGAAACCAAACCGTCGCAAGCCCGCCATCATCGCACCGCCCCGATTTTCCGCCTCAAAAGGCGCACCCCAACGGGCAGGTTCCCATAAGAAGGCGACGCGACGTTTCGGCTGGGCGGTTCCTTACACGGTAAAGCAACTCGGGACCCCGGTCCCACACATAAGTCTCGAGGGAGTGAAGGCTGACCCACGAAAGGGTTCGAACAGCCGCCCTCGAGCACCAGAGTCAGGGACGATCTAGAGGGGAGCCAACACGAGGCCACGCTCGAGAACGAACTCTCGAGGCCCCCATGAACGTATCCAAGGGCGAATACAATGCGACCAAGGGATCCCTCGAAGGGAGGTAGTCGAACCGCCGGCCCCTGTCGAACGGGGTCGGTACCTTGGTCGCTATGTATGGTGCTTCAATGAGAGTGCTTCCGAGCCTCGAAGTCATCTCCCCCCGAAAGGGAACGAACTCTCACTTGGATTTTCCCCGTTACCAGCTCACCGAGGGGCTCGATGCTCGCCCGAACGAGGGTAGCACGAGTCCTCTCACCTCACGACCCGACCAAAAGGGATCCAGTGAGGACGCTGAAAAATGGCAATGGCCTAGCCTTACGGGGCTCGGGGGCTCGAGCCACGTTCAGCATCCCTCGAACGAAAGAGGGGAGAAAACACTCGAGGGCTCGACGACACGAGCAAAACCCCTCGAGAAAGCACTACAACTCTAGTTAAAATTAATACCCCTCGATGCGACTCACTTATAGTGCCCAGAGGAGTAACCTACTCCTCCGGGGCCTCGGGGGCTACCCCCGCGGGGGACGCTCGCGCGCCCCCTGCGGATAAACCAATCGACCCCGCCACTACGAAACACAACGACCCTAATCTAGGTACTTCAACTCCACTTCATCATCCCTTACATGAGGTTTCACCTTCAAGCAAGGGCTCGGGGGCTACTGTCGGGTACCTGGATTAGGGGGTCTCAGACCGAGGGGCTCAAAGGCAAATGAAAACCTTCATCCCCAAAATCGACCAAAAGACGGCCCAGTGCACTTCCTCGAACCACACAGGGTCGGCCCACGAACGGGCCCATAACCTAACGTGCGGATCTACCATCTTGAGGTACGGTCGCCCGATCGCTCGAAGAGGAGGCGGAAACCCCTCGAGCGAACGATCGCTCAAGACGATAACGGAGACCCCTCGAGCGAGCAAGGGCTCGAATGAACCCCTCGAGACCACACTCCCAAGACACTCCACGTGGCTACAGGGTACGAAAATAGTAAGAAGTACACCTGCTCCGCCTAACCCCATGGCTACAGCGGGTGAAACAGTGAGAGGTACACCGGTCACTTCTCACTGTTCTACCGCCCATACCCGGGATTCGGGCGTAACAGGTGCCACTATTATACCACACCGCGCACTGTGCCATGTACGGCGCCCCTCGGAACATGACGGTCAGCTCTCCGTACCATTAAAACCCGCTGCTCAGTCCCATCGCTCGAGCCATCCGCCCCTCGAGGACGCGCTCGAGAAGGATGACGGACATGATTTAAGCATGGGACATGCAGTGCCCCGACCATCCCACCTTGGCGACCATATGACGGAGTTCCTGGGCGGATCATCATCACCCATGCCCCGGCTTGTTGACACTTCTAACACCACTCACACTAAGTTGTCATCCCTAACATGGCGCCAGAAGTGTTGGTATAGAAACTGCTCCTCTAATCAAGAAAAATATGGGATCTGCAAGCGAACAGATAATACACCATTGTAGCATTTTACCGGAAGTATTCAGGTATCGTTATTTATATTTAGCTCAAAGGAAAGAACTACGGACTTAAACAATGAGATGAACTTGCTAAACACGACTACTTATGAGTGATTGATTGCACGATCACATACTTTTTGAGAGGGGTAAACCATGATAAATAATAGAATATAAAGTAATAAGCTCGGGGTATAAATCACACGAGATTAGATATAGACTACTCACAAAGGTAGGTTGACATCGATTAGTTCAAGAAATAGAAATCCTATGTAGGTTCTAATCTACTAAGTCATTCATCTACTCCAACTCTACACTATCATATATAGCACAAAAGACTCTTCATCTATGTATAAGGATCATTGCTATAACAAGCCAAGACATAGCGGGACTTACTACGCAACTTTGGTTCTACTAGACCTACCAACGGGGATGGAATACAGAGGACTCAACGGAACCTGTCACTTCCGCGATCTACCACACGACCCGGCCAATAGGGTGCATTTGCAGTAAACGGCATCTAAGCACCATGCTTACATGAAATCTACCACCTAACCCTCCCGAAGAGAGCTAAGCGCTTTGCAAACATATACATAAACTTATCACCAATCATAACCATATCAAATGTAGAACTAGAATAAACTAGGAACATAATAAACGAAACATAATGATATTTAGAATAAAGTCACAAGAATAGATACAAGATAATACCAATTCGATGATGAAGATCCGGAATTCCGAGCACGGGCGCCCGATTCTTCCTCTATCTAGTCTAAACCTATGTAGAACTTGAAGATCTAGAGTAACTATTCTAACTCTCGGTGGAGATCTCTCTCTAAACCCCGGCTTTGCCGATGGCTACCTCGAATAATGAATTCTAGACCGAATTAGGGTTTTAGCCGGGGCCGGGGGCTCGAATATATAGCCCCCTAGGATGCACCACGGCCATCGGATCAAACCGACCTAAACGGACGATAATTATTCATCCTCAAAGGCGGTGGAGGCGGGATCGCGAGCCTCCACCCGATTGGTGGAGGTGGGGAGTCGGCCGACCCAAGGAGGGAGTCGGCCGACCCACCACAATGCCGGTGGGTCCCCGCTTCTGTGGTCTCGCTTTCCGGAGTCTTCTAGAGTATACAATTTTACCCGTTCGGTCTTTCTCTCTATGTAATCATGACATGTGGGCCTCCTTGGATGTTTTCCCGATAATCCCCGCAAAAACACATATTCACCAAAACTCGTGGAATCGTCGTTTAAACCCTAAGTCTATGGTGGTGAACAGATTATACCCCTCTTTCTCTCTCTCGGTTGACATATAAAATTGATCATTAACGACCGTCAACAAACTCCCCCAAGCTTACCTTTGCTCGTCCCCGAGCAAATAGCTACGTAAGATGGATCGGGAGTTGCCGCAATGCTTTCACGCTTTACAAACACACATGCTCTAAACAAGAATTTCTCCCAGACTAGAGTAAACTATCATAACTCCAAAACTTACTCATGTTTCTTCAACCATGGGGCTTTTACTCGCACTTGGGTCTTGAGTAGTTGAAAGACAGACAATTAAGTCAAGCACCTTGTTGTCTCATGCTCTGTTGTTTCACCTACGTTTCGAGTTTTTATAAGATTTTTCAATAAAACTCGAGTTCCTTAATACAACCCTTTCAAGTCTCTCAATATGTGGTATTTTTGGATCCTCTCTAAGGCATTGAAAGGAGGTATGCCTTCTCTTTTACTCTCAGAATATGTAGTATTTGTGGTTCAAGGCATCTATAGATGAGCCTTCACTCTCTCTCTCACCCTACTCTAATGAAAGCTTATATGGAGCTCATAGGTATGGAGAACTAATGCATTGGCATGACCGAACCATGGATCCGAAGGAACTCAACATACAACCAATCGGTGTGTGCATGTGTGGTTTTATATGTGGACGAAAATTAGAGAGAAATATTTGTGGGAGGAGAAAGGGTGCACAAAGGAATCATCAATGCTCCTTTATTTGGATGAAACTTGGAACTATTTCAACACTTGAATCTTCTTGGAACTTGAACTTGAAAACTTGACAATGACTGGGCTCATAAATTTTTCTTTCTTTTCTCTTTTTTTCTTCTTTTTTTTTATAATTCTTGCAGCCCCAAAAAGGAATGAAATACTTCTTGAATGGAACACTTCTCAATCTTGACAACTTCACATTGGGAACAAATGGAACACTTGGAGCATTGATTTTGGATAAGTGGCTAGCGAAATGAACGGGGGAATATTTTTGGGTGTTCACTCTCGGTGTAAGAGTAGAACAATCTCAATGGATATTAATAGGTTTTATGTGGTGCGTACTTCCGGGGTAGAAGTAGCGAGGGTGCATGTGAGTGTGAAACCAAGATTTAGCCGTATGATGAGTTCATAAGGATACAACACGGCCGACAAGACGAGCCCTAAACAAATGAGGAGGCTTCCTATTCTAATGACCAAGTTTGGTCGGTAGGAATTTTAACTCTGTCATATAAGGAACTCATCATGAAACATTTATAATTTTCACAAACAAATCTCCGAGAATTTAGTGGCACTTTGGAACACAATGAACAAGCTCGAGACTATTATCATATCATGCCCGTCAACTACCTAGACTTAGTTTAAGCATATGCTCCCACGTATTTCAGGTGTAGAGTAAATCCGGTTGTCAAAAAGTGTATCTAAATCTTGGGAGAAGTCAAATTTAAAGCTAGGTACTTGCAAAGAATTAGAGCAGAGCAACTATTCATCATTTCCATCATGCAATCCTCAAGTCTACACAATTTTATTTATAGCAAACTGATTTGAAAACAAACTTGCACACTCTTTTTATTTGGTTTTCATCTTTAAGGCAAACTTTGAAATGTAAACACTCTTAAAGAAAGCAAACTTCTTTAAAACAACAAGCAAATTTTTATTGGGTTTTACTTTTTCCGATTTTTTTTTTCAATGCATAAAACAAACTAAAGAAAAATAAACAAACTGAAACAAAAGGAAAGAAATACTTATCTTGAAAATGGGGGTCCTCCCCAAGCTAGCCTTGCGGTGGTGGTGGTGGATAGTGGATGTGCAACAGTCCACACGGGCCATGCAACATGGAGGCGGCTTCTTCCCGGTTCTCTTGAATGGTGCCCGGTGTCCGGGTGGTGTTTCGGTTCCATTGAAACCGGTCATTCCACCTCCGATCATGGCGATTCGAGTGGCGGTGGTGTTGTCGGAAGGCTACTTGTTCATCATAGTGTTTGCTGGGGTGAAAACGAAACCGGTGGCATCGAGTGGCGACGTGGCTCGAGTCATGGTGGGGTTCTTCTTCTTCATCGGTGGTACCAAAGGGGTCATAAGAGTATCTTGGCGGCCGTGTGAGGGTCCCGGCTCGAATGGTCCCGGCTCGATGTTCCTGGGGTGTTGTATGGTGGGTAGTAACCATAGAATGGTTGATGTGGTTGGCTTTGTGGTGGGTACACCCATGGGTTCGGTGAGTGGTACCGAGGTACATTCCACTCATTGAAACCGGCATGTCTTTGGTTCTTCTCGGGCGGTTTCGACACCACGCCAACCGGTTCACGATTTCCTGTCACCCTCTCGAGCGAGCTCTTCGAGGTGCTCTCTCATTCACCGGGTTCCGCCCGCAACTCAATATGATAGTTTTGCACATGATACAAAGCCGGTTCCGGGTTAGGTAACCGGATTGCGGCGTCACCATATTTTGCATAATAGACATCATTAACTTTCTTCGCAAGTGACCTTGGCCAAAAGTATAGAGGTCATGAAATTCTCTATGATGTTCAATGTACTCAAAAGTAGCTCCCTCTAATAAATTCAAGCTTGTGGCAATGCGAGTGATAAGCGGCGAGATGGCCACACTTCCTACTTTGTAACCAGGGACACTCATCCAATGGTTCACTAGGAGGTGGACAGGAGACACTTTTCGTTTCTTGACGCCCGCGTACAAAGAATCGCAAGTCGGCTACTCTGATCTTGCTCTCATCATATCGTGGGAAAAAGGTGGCTCCTATCCAACGGTGCAAAAATCTAAGCGTAGGATGCTCTATGGCTGCAGTGCGTTGCGCTAAATGGTAAGGTACTCTAGAAATGCTGCTCCAAAACCTATGTGCATCAAAATCACCTAGTGCTGCATTTAAATCTATGAGGGCATCTTGAGGGAAACCTAGGAGGTCGCTAAGGTTTCTCCAAGAGACGTAAAATTCAGAGCAAACATTCTAAAATAAACTCCATTGTCCGTGTATCGAAGGGTGCTAAGGAATTCTATGGTCAAAAGCCTAATCCCCTTCTCGCAAGGTTTGCAAAGGAAGTCCAACCAACTAGTGGAAAAATTGTGTCGAATTCTTGAGCCATACCGTCGCTAGCGAAGTGTCGGATCGATGGCGGCGTGTGGATGAAACGCTTGTTCTTGAGCTTCTTGTATATCTCCTTCTCCCGGGCGGTTCTCGGGCGAGGTCGATGTTCTCATGAGGACTCTGCGAGATGCCGGTGGTGGTACGGAGTGTGCTGCTGCAGGTGCTTCTGGGGCTTCTGGTGGTGGGTCGACACTCATGTCAGAACCAGCCACCGAGCTCTGGCGAGAGGCACTCCTTGTCCTGATGTTCCTGATGGTTCCCGAGATCCCCTTGAAGACGCTCTTCATCCTGCAAGTTGCTCAAAACAAAAACAAACACTAGTGGAGAGAAGGATTAGTACAAGGTTAGTGGTTAGCCGTCCAGAGTCAGCGGTCCAGAGGTTAGTCGTTCTTCATGACAAAAACTAAATTTCAGGTCTTGATTTTGACAGAACCTCCCCTTGATTTTAGATTTTCTTTTTCCTATTTGGACAGCATCTTCACTAATTTTGTGATGATCTACTCAGCACTATCCCTTCCCTTCACTTGCTACTAAACTCTTGCTCACTCTCTTACTTCTTCTCTCTTCCTACTCTTCTCCTCTTCTCTCTAACTCTCTCCAGGAAACTTGAAGTCGAGAGCGTGTGGTTCACCTAAAATTCTGGAGTGTGGGTGATGCATGGAAGCCATGGGAGGAGGCCTATTTATAGAGGAGGAAGGGGGAGTCGGCCGACTCAATGGGTGGGTCGGCCGACCCACCAAGTTGGCCAATGTGGCTGCCACTTCACATGCTATTGCGTGATCTTTTGTCAATCCGAAATTTTGGTCGGTTGAGTGGATTTGGCGGTGGAAAAGAGAGGATAGTGGAGGTGAGTGGAAGTGGATAAAATTATGTGATTTGATGTATGTGAGGTGTAGTCTATGACATGTGGGGCCCATGGTGAGGGACCCACCATGCACTAAATGCCATGATAAATATTATAAACAATGCAGAAATTTAAATGAAGGTAGACTAATTTAAATGCATGAAATGATAGATTTTTGTGCCACCACGATAAATAATTTTCGACGGGTTGTCACACACCGTAAAATTATTTATATGGGGCGTAGAATTTTTATAATGTAATGCTGGAAATAAATATGCCTAAGAAAACTATACGAGATGCAATTTAAAATGCGGATAAATACCGAGTTACCTTCCGGCGAGGATTCGGATTTTTAAAGTCCTCCGAATTGGACCTTCTAAAATATTTATTCCGCTGATGATCCCAGAGATGCATCCTCTGTCTCTGGTGGTTGTACTGTCTGATCTTCTTCTACCATCTTCGCGGATTTATTGAGCTCTTGTTTCGACTTGAATGCAAATTGCTCTTCTTGCCCATTTATAGTGAACTTGATTTCTCCTTTCCCGACATCAATGTGTGCATTGGCGGTGCTTAAGAAAGGTCTTCCAAGGATGAGTGATACCTTTGAGTCTCTGGATGCATATCCAAGTACTACAAAGTCTACTGGCACAAAGAATTCTCTTATCTTGACTTGAATGTTTTCGGCAATGCCCAACGGATAACGGACCGATTGGTCGGCTAGTTGTAGACACATTGATGTTGGCTCAAGTGCAGTGTGGTTGAGCTTGTAGTAGACTGCTGCGGGCATCACACTGACACTTGCTCCAAGATCACAGAGTGCGTTATTGAAATGTTGATCTCCAATTGTGCAATCGATAGTGGGACATCCTGGATCTTTCTTCTTTTCGGTAGTTGGTTAAGGATGGCCGCACTACATTCTTCGGTTAGCTTGATCACTTCATTGGATGGCAAAGTGGTCTCTTCTTGTTAAGAATATCTCTTATGTACTTGGCATAAGTAGGGACTGTATGGCATCCAGCAGAGGTATATTGACATATAACTTTTGAATTACCTCCACGAACTTACCAAACCGCTCATCTCGTCTCGTTGTGGTCCTCTCTTCCTCCTAGGGAATGGTAGGTAGTTTGTATCTCGAAATTGTTGTCTTGCTTCCGATCTTGTACCGGCTTCATCGATTCTTGTGGTAATACTTCTAGCTCGGGTTGGAAGTCTTCTTCTTCTTCGCCGGTGGTAGCACGGTTGGCCTTTTTGCTCCTTTTGGATAGGAGGATCTCCCGTAGAACTCCCTCTTCTTGTAGTAATAGATCTCACCCGCTCGGGTGGTTAGTGGCAATGTGCAAAGCAATGGCCAACTTTGCTATATTTTCTTCTATCTTTTTATTGAACTCTAATTGGTCATTAATGGCAGAGGAGAAACTATCCA
Source organism: Themeda triandra (assembly GCA_018135685.1). Taxonomy (NCBI): domain Eukaryota; kingdom Viridiplantae; phylum Streptophyta; class Magnoliopsida; order Poales; family Poaceae; genus Themeda; species Themeda triandra. The sequence goes on from JAENPR010002532.1 coordinate 33,634, forward strand.
TTTTAATACTTAAGTTTTCCAAGATTTTGTTATTAGCAGCAAGCCTATCCACCATAGATGAGTTGATCTTGGACTGTTGTAGAACCAGCTCTCTCAAAGTAGGTTGCCTTACATAATTACCTGACTGAGTACCTTGATTAATGGATGGTTGCACCCAATGTGGAACCTTCCTCACGATGGGACTTGAATTCTGCTTATATGTTGCTTCAATTGCTCTTTGATCTTCCTTGTACTTGGCCCTCTGGTCAAGCCAATGGAGTAAGGTATCCATCTTGGTTGATAATGCATTCACTTCTTCTATTGCTTCTTTACTCTGATGGCAATCTTGAACATTGTCTTGGGACCAGCTTTGATTATCTGCTATCTTCTCCATGAGTCTTTTAGCTCTCCCAAGAGTGAGTGATAAGAATGATCCTTCAGCTTGCATCTAGGTGCTCACGTGTCTTCGGAGTTAATCCGTGATAGAACCCTTGCATGAGTAACCATTCTTCCATTCCATGATGGGGACAATCTTGAATGTATCCTTGCAAACACTCCCATGCTTCTGACATGGTTTCCGTCTTCTGCTGTTGGAAGTTGGTAATCTTTCCTCTTAAGGCATTGGTTTTGCCTATTGGGAAGAATTTTGCTAGAAAGGCCTTGGAACACTTCGCCCATGTATTGATATCTTCTTTATTGGCATAGAACCACTGCTTCGCTCTTCCCACTAGTGAGAATGGAAAGAGACGAAGAAGTATGAGGTCTTCTTTAACTCCATCTATGGCGATGGTGTTTCCAATCTCCATGAAGTCCTGTAGATGTGTACTTGCATCTTCATGTACCTTTCCACTGAATTGGATAGCTTGCACCATGTTGATGAGACTTGGCTTGAGCTCAAACCGCATATCGTGTGTACCGGACCAAGTGCGGATGTTCTCTATAGTTGGAGCAGAACTCCAAGTAGGGTCTTCTCACCATCTTGATTGGTGACGAGCTTCTTTCTTGATTGAACCGACTCGATGATCGAGAGTTTGAATGAATCGATTCAATCCGCTAATACCCCGTATAAAATATAGACAAAGAAAAACAACAGGTGAACTCGCCAAAGTAGAGGTGACTAGTGACAATCACTCATTTTCTAAGTATCTCGCTAAGCAATTTTTCTCTAAAAGTTTATTCCGTCCCCGCAACGGCGCCAAAAATGCTTGTTGACACTTCTAACACCACTCACGCTAAGTTGTCATCCCTAACATGGCGCGAGAAGTGTTGGTATAGAAAGCGCTCCTCTAATCAAGAAAAATATGGGATCTCGCAGTTTAATCGAACGAGATAATACACCATTGTAGCATTTTACCAGAAGTATTCCAGGTATCATTATTTATATTTAGCTCAAAGGAAAGAACTACGGACTTAAACAATGAGATGAACTTGCTAAACACGACTACTTATGAGTGATTGATTGCACAAGTCACATACTTTGCGAGGGGTAAACCATGATAAATAATAGAATATAAAGTAATAAGCTCGTGGTATAAATCACACAGAGATTAGATATAGACTACTCACAAAGGTAGGTTGACATCGATTAGTTCAAGAAATAGAAATCCTATGTAGGTTCTAATCTACTAAGTCATTCATCTACTCCAACTCTACACTATCATATATAGCACAAAAGACTCTTCATCTATGTATAAGGATCATTGCTATAACAAGCCAAGACATAGCGGGACTTACTATGCAACTTTGGTCTCGCTAGACCTACCAACGGGGATGGAATACGTAGGACTCAACGGAACTGTCACTTCCGCGATCTACCACACGACCCGGCCAATAGGGTGCATTTGCGTGTAAACGGCATCTAAGCACCATGCTTACCCGAAATCTACCACCTAACCCTCCCGCGAAGAGAGCTAAGCGCTTTGCAAACATATACATAAACTTATCACCAATCATAACCATATCAAATGTAGAACTAGAATAAACTAGGAACATAATAAACGTAAAAACATAATGATATTTAGAATAAAGTCACAAGAATAGATACAAGATAATACCAATTTCGATGATGAAGATCCGGAATTCCGAGCACAGCGCCCGATTCTTCCTCTATCTAGTCTAAACCTATGTAGAACTTGAAGATCTAGAGTAACTATTCTAACTCTCGGTGGAGATCTCTCTCTAAACCCCGGCTTTGCCGATGGCTACCTCTCGAATAATGAATTCTAGACTGAATTAGGGTTTTAGCCGGGGCCGGGGCTCGAATATATAGCCCCCTAGGATGCACCACCGCCCATCGGATCAAACCGACCTAAACGGACGATAATTATTCATCCTCAAAGGCGGTGGAGGGGGATCCGCGAGCCTCCACGATTGGTGGAGGTGGGAGTCGGCCGACCCAAGGAGGAGTCGGCCGACCCACCACAATGCCGGTGGGTCCCCGCTTGGTCTCGCTTCCGGAGTCTTCTAGAGTATACAATTTTACCCGTTCGGTCTTTCTCTATGTAATCATGACATGTGGGCCTCCTTGGATGTTTTCCCGATAATCCCCCGCAAAAACACATATTCACCAAAACTCGTGGAATCTGTCAGTTTAAACCCTAAGTCTATGGTGGTGAACAGATTATACCCCTCTTTCTCTCTCTGGTTGACATATAAAATTGATCATTAACGACCGTCAACATATGCCAGCCCACGTCAGGAAGGATGAGCAAGTCATCATCACCCACGTCGCTACAGGCTCGGACCGGACTGAAGCAGGGATCCACAGGCTCGAACCGGACAATAGGAGGCATCTATAGTCTCGACGACTCAGCGTGACGCCCACACCTCGACGTCATCATCACGATCGCCCTAGTAAACAGTGTAACCCCAGGCCTCCCCTTCGCCTATAAAAGGGGACGCCCGGGCGTAGCATAGGGAGAGAGAGCTCACTCACAACACACTCGCGCACACTAGCAAACCGCTAAGTCTCAGGACCTGCTTGTAATCGCCCCTGTACAAGCACTTCGGTGCAAGGCAATACACACTCCCTCCCCCGCTGGACGTAGGGCCTTCTTTGCCCGAACCAGGATAAATCTTTGTGTTCGTCTTGCATCACCATCCGGATTAGGGAGCACGCACACAAACAAATTTACTCGTTGGTGTTACCACCCCCGGGGTACGAAACACCGACACCAGTTGTCCTATCCTTGCGTATTCCTCGGTAGCTCCATCCTCGTGTGCTCTCATGCAGCTTCACTCCTAAAAACATAAAATAGAGGGGGTTGAGTACATAAAGTACTCAGCAAGCCCTAACTTTGGGTGAAAGGAGGTGGATGGGATGGCTATATGTGGAGGTGGTTAGTGGTATAGGCGGAGGTAAAGGTATTATGGTAAAGTAATTATAAAGATAGGTTGGGCCCTGGCAGGGTATTATCATCCTCACTAGTTCCCGGATTAGTTATAGTTTACCAAATTATAACATGTCTTACCAGATCATCATAGTTGTGGAAGTCTAATCATTTGGACCTCGTCCCAGCGGCTGCCCATTCCAAGGGCGTGGCTATTCGAATAGATTCAATAAAACTCTGCAGAGGTGTACAAATTTCCCCACATGATAGGAGTAGTCGACACCATCGTCATGGCTTAGACAGGCCTAACAAGACCTCGTACCTGAGAGGGCGCTACCTTAGATTTCCATATAATTCCACCACGGACTACTCAGTGGATCGGAACCCACAAGCATCGGGATGATCATACAAAGATCCTAAAATATCAAGTGGTTGGATGATCACATATCATCCGGAATAAATAAAAAAAAGGGTGCTCGCACACGGCACAACAATAAATTTAACATGGAAGACCACATAGCAACCATGCCGATCAGACCACGGTAGATCACACAACAGCCGTGTCCTCTCCTATTAGTCCGTTGCCACTCCGGCCTCCTAGCGAAAATTATACTTCTATCTAACGGGGTGTGAGATCAAGTCTACCCATATAGACATGTGGCTGTACGAAATTCTGGCTAGGCGAGATGGCAAATGAACCGGTCCTTATGCGACCGAGGCGAGTATCTCCCAACAGGAACCTTCACCAGGCGAACCTGCCAAGGTAATCCATACCACATGAATTACCCCTCACTCGCCCCATGTCAGGGTTAGTCCAATTTTACCAGCTTAAGTTTCATAGTTATTATCCACAAGTTTATAATACTCATATCTCATCAAGGTAACCAATACCTTCTCATAAATCACATTATCATAAATAATCTCATAATTCATCATAAAATAATATTAACATGAATAAGGATTTAATAAGTAGAATATATTAATATTATTATTTGGTAGGTAGGTATGGTGGATGAATGGTGGGGCTAGCAAAACGTACATAAAGATGGCAAAAGGAAAGTAATTAAAGATGGTAATGCAGGAAATAAGGTGGGAATTAGGACTTGCCTCTATTCGATGACGAGCACATCCGAGGTTTCGATTCTGATGCTTCTGGCTCCTTTGTCCTTTTGTAGCAATGCTTCAAGGGTCCATTGGTTCTCCATGTCTTCTATCCTACGATTGCCTAGCGTCGACGAGCAAGAAGGCACAAACAAGAAGATAACATAGAAGGCATGTAAGAGCAACATAGACATGATTGTTCCTAATGGGTTGGTCCTATCGGGTGATTGGTGATTATCCAAGATCCTCATTACTATGTCAATCTGATGTATGACATAGTTGAATGGAGTCCATCTAATGAGATGGTTCCTTCGGGTTAGGTTAGCATGGTATGGTAAGGTCGCCTGGCGAAAAATCAGACCACATTATTAGGTTTTACTAATATGTGAACCTGAAGAGAGGAAACCTAACCAAGTCATCATATATGAACTTGATCGGCTTCTATAGGTACATGGGTTAGCGACACATACGCACTTGCATATATATGTGCCTCGGGTTAGAACACAAAGGAGTGCGATGGTTAGCCATGCATGAGTATGACTCTGCACATATATACCACATTGTGTTTATATAATTACATACATGCAAGATTTACTTATGCATGTGACCTATGAGACTACGTGTGTGTGTATATATATATTCGAGTGCTCATGTACGTGATAGTGTACACGTACACTCATACCAGGATATATGGTGCGAGGAGAGTTAGCCATACAACGGTGAATAACCCTGTATATATTTTTACATAGGGCCTAATCGTGCATGTGAACAGAGATAAACTACTGTCTATTCATTTTAGTTGGTTGGGTGCGGAAATATTTGGGCATGTGTCATGGTGCATGCACATACACGAATATCCCAGATTAACCACTAATCCCAACGAAAGGACCTTTATTCTGCGATGACTAATTACTCTATAAAAGAGAAGCAATGGAAAAGCAAATCTAGAATTTAAATGACACCAAATGATAGAAAAATTGGTATGAATAAATAGGCATGATTTTAGAAGAATTTAGGAAGTGGAATGGAATTATTTGGGGTTAGGATGTAGGAGTTATGAGTTGGCAAAGGTTTATCGGAAAGATGGAAGTTAAGTTGGGAATTTATTTTCTGGAATTTTAGATGGTGGAAAAGATGTGGAAAGTGTCCGGTTAGGCTATGTGGTGGTGCTTGTAATTATGGGAATCTTTTTGGGATTTTTCTAGAATGGGAAAAATGCTTACTCAAGCGATCGTGCAGTATCGCTGAGCCGGAACTCCACTGTGTGACCTCGACGAGCGCGGCTTCGGGCAGCGCGGCTTCGGGCTTGTGAAGCAGGGTGGCGGAGCAGAATACGAGAAGCAGAGCATAGAGACGACAATGTCTGTAGCGATGTGGAGCAGCCGGACCAAAGGGTGGCGGCACTCGAGTGGCTCTGGGTGAGCACCACATCGACATCTACGCTGCGCACTCGGTCATGGTGGCACGGACAGCGGCCAGCAGACCGGGCAAGGACGGTCTCGTCGGCTCTGCCCTCAGCTGCGGTGCCAAGCTAGTCAGGTGGGTAGCCGAGTGGGCACGACGGTTCGACGGCGGCAACATTATCTCTGAAGGCTCCAGCTTCCACGGTGATGTTCGGCTTCAGTGACACAACGATTCGGCAGTGAGCTAGCATAGCGTTCGAGACTGATGGTTCGTGGCGAGGTCCGAGGCGGTGTCGCGGCCGAGTGCGGCAGCTGCTCCTGCTCTGGCGGCGACGCTTCGGAGCAGTGCTGGGTGCTTGACGGCGTTCTCGCAGTCCATGGTGGCGACTACGGCGTCGATGGTGCTACAGCTCGACCCAGAGTCGTCCTTGCGCACGGCTGAGCGCGAACTGTGCGTCGGCCATTGGTAGATGTGCGGCGGCAGTGCCGACCATGGCTCCAGCTCTGTCCGTAGCGCCTACGGCGTGGCGGCGGCCTCAGCAACCGCGCTGGGCAGCTGGTGGCTTCGGCGAAACGAGTTGGCGTTGTCCACGTCGTCCTCGGCGCTGTGAGCTTCGACGCAACCTGCGGCAGTGCCCGGCTCCGGTGACAAGGCGGAGAAGAGAGCTCGTCAGCGCGATGGCAGTACGGCGGAGGTAGAGGTACTTGTCCTCTATGCAGACCTCGGCACCAACTGCTCCGAGCTCGAGCTCCTTTCCTGGCTCCTGATTTATAGCCCGCTCGAGCTCACAGTAAGGCGGTTCGGCACAGTAAGAAGGTTGGCGTCGTCCGAAGAAATATCTCCGGCCGAGGATATTTAGAGTTGCAGTGTCCGCGCGTCCACGTCCGTGTCGCAGCGCCTTCATGGTGCACCGCCCAGGCTCGAGCTGGCGCTGGAGCAGCAAGGCGGTGTGTAGCGAGGCGGTGTGTAGCGAGGAAACATCTCGGTGGCCAGGAGATCTTTTCCGGCATCCTTGGCAGGCAGCAGTACGTGCACGCAACCTCGAGCTGGAGTCATGTCACGATCGGACATGGCAGTATGACCTTTGCAGACAGCGTGCGTGTGGCAACGTCTACGCGACTTATATATGCTGCCTGGCGTTCAAGATAGGGCTCGAAGAGGCAAATGACGACGTACAAGGTTGGTTGCGAGGATGTATAATAATGTACCCATATGCAACCATTTTCTTTTTTTTATTTAAATAGCTCAGATATTGAAACAATGTATATATATGTACATGCCGTACGTATATAATGTATTTAGTGTGTATGTATATCGAGAGCATGTATATATATATACCTATACGTACGTAGCCGTGTTGCCAACTTGGATTGCGGGAGATAGCAATGTGGACGACGACACATGCAGTCGTATATGTAAATATATATATGCCGGGCCAACAGGCTTGGTGCCACAAGTACACGCGGTCAAGCTTATAGGATTCCAGAAATTCTAATGACAGGATTATGTAACGTATTTTGGAAAGACGGTATTGAAAATTCAAGGAAATATTCAAGGATGATATTTGGTGGAGAAAGACAAGGAAAAATATTATTTGGTGCCAAAATAAATTCTAGGGCAAACACGCAAGCACACATTCAAACAATCAGACAAACAAACATGCAACATATTTTCTATATGGTGAAATTTGATGTAAGGTTTTGGAAAACATTTTATTTATAAAAGGTTGGTTTTGCAGGAAATAAACTAATCAAGTTTTAATTTGTTGGAAAGTTTCAAAAAGTTCAAATTTTCAGTGAATTTTATAATGATCCAAAAACAAGGGTGTTACGAGTTCCACATCCCAACCTCACATTTGCTCTATGCTGTCGCCTACTGATGCTTCTGGCTGTACCAGTTCACCTACTATTCAGTTACAGGGCACCATTGACGGTCTTACAGTCTGCATATTGATTGACTCGAGCAGCACACATTCTTTTATCAACTCCAACATTGCTGAGAAGATGTCAGGTTGGCAGCCCCTCGAGCATCCGGTGTCAGTTCGCCTCGCTGATGGAAGCATTGTCAGCTGTTCCGAAATGCTCCGTTCAGTTGCTTGGTCAACCTGTGGTTTTCAGTTCCACTCCAACCTGCGTATTTTGCCCCTGGGGTCGCATGATTTGATTCTTGGCATGGATTGGTTGGCTGCTTTCTCTCCAATGAAGATACATTGGGCTCAGAAATGGTTGGCTATCTCTTATGGGACTCAGTCGGTTCTTCTTCAGGGAATTGTTCCAGAAGCGTCTGATTGCTTTGCTGCTCAGCTTTGTCATATTGGCTCTGACGTTGCGGAGGCTGAATCTACAGCTGTTCCCGAGGATATTCAGTTGCTGCTGGACCAGTATGCTCACCTGTTTGCTGAACCTACAGAGTTGCCTCCTCGGCGGGAATGCGACCATTCAATTCCCTATTCCCCAGCGTTGAAATCTGAAATTGAGAAGCAGGTCTTAGAGTTGCTAAAAGCAGGGTTCATTAGACCGAGCTCGAACCCCTTCTCTTCACCGGTGCTTCTCGTCAAAGAAGAAGGACAAAACCTGGCGCATGTTAGTTGATTACAGAATGCTCAATGCCTTGACAGTCAAGAGCAAATTCCCTATTCCAGTTATCGACGAACTTCTTGATGAATTGTCGTCGGCCAAGTGGTTTTCATCTCTGGATTTAAGAGCTAGATTCAATCAGATTCGCTTAGCTCCAGTGCGAAGAATTCAAAACTGCCTTTCAAACTCACTGGGGTCAATTTGAATACACTGTAATGTCTTTTGGGTTGACCGAAGCCCCGAATTCATTTCAAGGAGCCATGAACAAGACATTGAAACCTCTACTCCGCAAGTGTGTCATAGTTTTCTTCGATGACATCCTTGGCTATAGCTCTTCTTTTGATGAGCATCTTCTGCACCTGCAGCAGGTATTTGAGCTCTTGGCAAAGGACAACTGGCTGATTAAGTTGAGCAAATGCAGTTTTGCCAAGGAATCCATCGCTTATTTGGGCCATGTGATTTCAGAGCATGGTGTTGGTACTGATCCGTCAAAAGTGGACTCTGTTCTGAAGTGGCCAGTCCCAACAGATGTCAAAGAGCTCCGAAGCTTTCTCAGATTGGCTGGATACTACCGAAAATTTGTGCGCAATTTTGCAATCATTGCTCGACCGCTCCATGATCTGCTACGCAAGGGATCAATCTTTCAATGGACATCAGCTCATCAATCTTCTTTTGAAGCTCTCAAATCCGCTCTGGTTGATGCTCCGGTTTTTGCGTTACCTGACTTCAACAAGCCATTCCAGGTTCAGACAGATGCCAGTGATCGTGGCGTCGGCGCAGTCCTCATGCAGCAGGGCCATCCCTTGGCCTTTGTCAGTAAAGCTTTGGGTCCACGCACTCAAGGGCTATCTGCTTACGAGAAGGAGTACTTAGCGATCCTTGTGGCAGTCGATCAGTGGCGTTCCTATCTCCAGCACGACGAATTCACTATATTCTCTGATCATCGCAGTCTGGAGCACCTCACCGAACAGAGGCTACACACCCCGTGGCAATTGAAGATGTACACGAAGCTGGCAGGTCTTCAAAACCGCATACTGTATAAACCGGGAGCCTCCAACCAGGCGGCTGATGCACTCTCGCGGCATCCCTCTCCGCCGTTACATCTCAATGCTATCTCCACTTCTTCCCCGACTTGGTTGGCCGAGGTAGCAGTTGGGTACTCAGTTGATCCATTTTCTGTCAAACTGCTGCAGGAACTGGCAGTAAACCCATCTGCGCATCACCCCTTTTCTCTGTCGAATGGAATCATCCGATACAATGATCGAATTTGGATTGGTTCTAACCAAGAGATTCAGCTACGCATTATGCATGCTCTTCACAGTTCTGCGATAGGCGGTCACTCGGGCTTCCCGGTTACATACCTCCGCATTCGGAAGTTGTTTGCCTGGCGTGGGTTGAAGACTGATGTCAGGAACTTTGTTCGCTCTTGTGCAATCTGTCTCTAGGCGAAGCCAGATAGGGCCAAGTATCCAGGGTTACTTGCCCCTCTGCCCGTGCCGTCTGAATCTTGGCAACAAATTTCTGTGGACTTCATTGAAGGTCTCCCCACTTCGGGATCAGCCAATTGCATTCTGGTCGTGGTGGATCGATTCAGTAAATACGCACACTTCCTGACCTTGCATCATCCTTTCACCGCTCCTCAGGTGGCTCAGGTCTTCTTTGATGAGATCTATCGTCTGCACGGTATGCTTACACACATTGTGTCTGATCGTGACAGGATTTTCACCAGTGGCTTTTGGAAAGAGCTCATCAAGTTGTCGAACACCACTCTGTGCATGAGTTCCGCTTATCACCCGCAGTCGGACGGACAAACGGAGCGCGTCAACCAATGTCTAGAGACGTTCCTTCGTTGCTTTGTCCACTCTTGTCCGAGGCAATGGGGCAAGTGGCTGACATTAGCCGAGTTCTGGTACAATTCGAGCAAACACTCTTCTACCCAGCGTTCTCCATTTGAGGTTCTGTACGGGCATCCTCCAAGGCATTTTGGCTTATCTCCTGCCATTGTTACGGTTGCTCCGGATGTGGATGCTATGATCAAGGAACGCTCCACCATGCTTGCTTCGGTGCGCCAACACTTGCTTCGCGCCCAGCAACGCATCAAGACCCAAGCTGACAAGAACCGATCCGATCGTTCTTTTCAAGTGGGAGATATGGTCTATTTGAAGCTCCAACCTTATGTTCAGTCGTCCATTGCTCCTCGTGCTCACCAAAAGCTTTCCTTCAAGTATTTCGGACCATATCAGGTACTCTCTCGTATCGGTTCGGTTGCTTATAAGCTGGATCTCCCACCATCTTCGTCAGTGCATCCTGTGTTCCACGTCTCGCTGCTGAAGCCAGAGTAGACAGATCTAGGGGGCAAACATTACTGGGTAATAGGCAGTCCATTCTCCCTCCATGAAGAGAATCCACCGGCGACATCGGTCACAGTGGTGAAACCCTGAGAATGGTTGCATTGCATTGAGAGAAAACCACCGTGAATCGTAGGGAAGCCAAGAACTGATTGGTGACATGATATGATACTATAAGATGGTCATGCTTACAGCGGAGTTGAGCTCAGATGCTGCCATGAGAGATCTCCTGCCACTCTGACATCCCTGAAAACACAAGTGATGGTTTTTTCTTTCAGAAAACAGAGTTAAGATGAGAAAAGGAAGTGGATCAAGTATTTTGTAATTAATCATTGGTTCATCATGTGTTCAGTGAGCGTACAACGATGATCCCATCATCCTTCCCAAAGATACTCGCCACTTGCTCGAGGAAGCACGTGTTCTCTTCGTCGTTTCTATACATGGTTGGTAGCAGGTAGAGAATTGCTCAGATATGAACCAAAACTTGATCACACTACATGCAGTAAAATTTCAGAAAACATAACATGCTAGCTAATGAGTTCGTGGTAGAATTTAAAAAATTAAAGAAAAGGTGAACACACACACGACCGAAAAGGTTACTTGGTGCAGGAGTCACTAACATAAAGTTGTGCCCCGATGAGTATATATACAGTGCATTGGGACGATGGATATCTGGTCCATTCAGCAATCTGAAGATCAGGCGAACAAGCATTCTCATTACAAGGTCAAGATGATAAAGTTTGTAAGCGGAGTGAGCACTGAGTGGCGCCTCAGTTTGCTGCTGCTCTGCTTTTAAACATGCAAGTTGACAGCGGTCTTGCGTCTATCTATCAGAAAGAAAGGTTTGCACACGTGCATGAATGGTGGTCAAGTGGAATTATACTCCACAAAGCACACGGCCTTTGTCGATGCAATGACAGTCCATCTCGATAAGATAACTACGGGTAGTATGCATTTGGATCAAAGACTGTCGTAATGGATTGTCCTTCCTCCTAATGGAACGTTCCTAATGGACTCTCATCAGTATACTGACAGGTTACACTCATGGTCATGGCGATGATCAAAAGAGCTTAACCGATACACGCTAGGTAGCTAGAACAATGTTGGTAGAGGCTGGAATGGAAGGCATGCATTTACCTGAGCCGGCTCTGAACAGGTACGGGGATGTTCACAGCTCTCTCCGGATGGCCGGCACTGAACTCAGATTCAGTTCTGCAGCAGCATTAGTAAACATGAAAGGCGAGACCACAGTGCCACGTTACGATTCGAATCTAAATCAAATATGAGAAGAAACCAAAGTTGTTGGATCGCAGTTGTTGTTTACTGGCAGCAGTCTGCAGATTGTATATTAATTTGCTGTTCGATCGGTAATATGTATATTATGCTGTCAATTGTCACCGTTGTCCCTACTCTGACGGTGGCCAGTAGCGTGGTGTGTTTATAGTTTATACCTGACGTCGAGGTAGCGGTGGCCAGCCTGCTGCAGCTCGTACGCTACGCGCACCGGCACTGAACGTGGTTGCACCGCCGCCGCCTCCTCCGCCTGCAACGCCCCGCCGCCGCCGGCGTTGGTGACGGTGTACCTGGGGAAAGAAACAGAAAGGACGACCGGGGCGTATCAGGGAAGGGAATCCATCCAAAGTCTATAAATAAAAAATAGTAACATTAATAGTATATGATACGTCCACATGACACGATACAACGTTGGCATGGCATGCATTTTGGATCGTCATAGATAGATGCAGATCCGATCCCAAGGCAGCCCGTGGGGTTGATGATCTCTAAAGTTTTAGGAGTTGGAGGAGGATGGGAATCTCGATCGATCGCCGGAGTCAGAGAAGACGATCAGGGGAAGAGACAGGCAAACAGAGAGGGTGATGACGTACCTGACGTTTACAAGGGAGCCGCCGGCTGTCTCCTTGTTGCCGCTCGTCGCGGCGTTGAACCGGAAGAGAGCAGCTCCTGCAACGCTGTGCTGCCTTGGCCTACGGATATGATCGTCGGACAGACACAAAGCACCGTGTGAGGGTGAGCTGGGGCAGCGACGTCGCCTTCGATCAAGTAGAACAAGAACGCGTGCATGGGGGGAATCGGGAGCCTTCAGCCGTGAGCCGTGGCGTACCTGCTGGCAAGGGCTCGGAGGGCCGCCGGGAAGGAGGCGCGTGCCAGGGTCGCTGCCATTGCTCGCTCGCCGCCGCCGGCCGGAAGCTCTGCTCCTTTTCGGTTCCTCCGGCACTCTCTTGGGCGGATCGCGGAGGCCGGATCTGTCGAAGGGGAGTTTCTCTCGGTTTTCAAATGGTCGCTAGCTAGACACCGGTAGGTTTCAGGAGTATAAAAGTACTGTAATTTAACAAGCGCTTGTATAATAGTAGTACTACTATTGTATATTTTTTTTTGCGACTTTATACTATTGTATATAATTGCAAAAGGTATGAATTATGAATATGTATATACATTTGAACCACTTTTCTAAATTCAAATCGGTAAATATTACTCCCTCCGCTCGTTTTGGTTTTCTAGACACATAGTTTTTCTAAGTATTTAGATACACACTGTATAGAACAATGCACCTAGGAAAGCCAACATGTCATACAATTGTGAAGAGGTACAGTATGTGTGTTTTCTTACTTTATTTATGCTTACTTATTCTATAAACTCTGAAATCTGGATCGATGCGAATATTGAATTATTAGCCTTTTTTAGATTCATTATCCTCCTGTTTGAGACTTCCTCCATGTTATAATCAAAACATCTTATTTTGATTAAGTTATAGAAAATAGAATCAGCATTTATGACTCCAGAGAGCTATACTATTAAATACGGATATAATTATGCTTATTTAATATGATAAATAGTAATATTAACTGAATTTGGTCAACTTAAGATAGTTTGACTATGCTATCTCAGCATACCTTTTTTAATACAGACAGTACTTTGTTCAAACAATTTATAGCTCGTTAACTTAAAAAAAGTATTAATATTCACTACTCTAAGTAGTTTTTTAAGAAATATTCCAACTATGAACATGATGACATAAATATTTACAGTTTTTTTATAAATAAAATTAGCCAAACTCAACATAGTTTAACTGATCGCTATGGTAGAGTTGTATCCTTTTTCCAAAAAAATTGAGGCATAAACGAAATGACTGCTCTTTTATGGACTCCTACTGGCACCATTAATAGGCGTCTACTTCAGGGACGGATATGTTGGTCATGAACTTATAATCTGCTCGGATGGAGATGTGTTTTTCTTTGCATTTTCTAATGAAAAAAATAAGTATGTTAAACTTCTTTTGGTATTGCCAAGCATTTTGTAAGACAACATGGTTCTGAGTCTCCACAGGAATGGCTGGTTGAATAGGTGAAAATGTAGAAATCGGCACATCTGGTGAAAATGCATCATCCAAGGGCAGAGTAGATAGTGTACTAAACATGAGATGAAGCATAATAATGTGAAAACCTCTATTTGTTGTGCTGCTACTCTGCTTAACTTTACATGCTCCATTTCCTAGCACTCTTTATTCCAGAACTATAGAAGAAGACATATGTACAATCCTAGAGCAGAATAGGCTAGCTTGACAGAACGCTGGGCTAGCTCCACCAACATGCATGATGCTGCCGAAGGAAGCTGAGATCACTGGATGGTGGTAGGCAGATCATTCTCCCTCCAAGCCGAGAATCCACCGGCGATGTCGGTCACAGCAGTGAAGCCCTGAAAAATATGGCCGCATTGATTGGATTGGCATGAATTGCAGAAAGCCAAGAGATAAATCTTTGGGAATATGGATATGATGGAGATGGCCATGCTAGCTTACAGCAGAGCAGAGTTCAGTTGCCGCCATCAGAGACCTCTTGCCGCTTTGGCAGCCCTGGTAAGGAACAGCACAACAAGCGAGATTAATTTCCACGGAGTGTTAAGTAACAAACGACTGAAACGAACGTATACTCTCTGAAATTCAGATTCATTCAGCAAACGTGGTTCACGTACAACGATGATCTCGTCGTCCTTTCCGAAGACCCTTGACACTTGCTCAAGAAAGTGCGTGTTTTTCGTCATTCCTGCGCGTGCGAGACACACAAAGTTCAAAAACATTCAGAACCGAGCCGAACCAGCGCAAAGAATACACAGAAATGATGCTCACAAATCACTGAAGTAGCTAGCTCGGACAAGACAGAAGAGAACAAAGCAAGCAATGGTGGTGAGAACAATGGTTTTGGGAGGCAGACAGGCATTTACCTGAGCCGGTTTTGTACATGTACGGGATGTTGATGGCTCCTTCCGGGTGGCCAGCGCTGAACTCGCCCTCCGTTCTGCATACAGGATGGAAGCATGAAGCATTCTCACATCAGATCAGAAACGAGCAAGTTAGAACGGGAACGACAGCCTGCACAGATTCTGAATCCCTGTTGACTGCTAGCTAACATCACATCAATCTTTTCGTTCTCTGAATCTCTCACACATTTCGATTCAACAGCTAGCAGCTAGTACTGAGATGAGATCATGAGGAACCCAAGCCCAGCAGGGAGAGGCGTCTGACTACTGAATCACAGGACACAACTGAATGAACTGTACAAAAAATGTGCGCTCTTGCTCTGCAACGCCGCGTCTCTCAAGTCTCAACTACCATCAGATTCAGAACCGACAGGTGAAACATGGAGCGTGGCTGAGCTGTGCCGTGCCGTCCGTACCTGACGTCGAGGTAGCGGTGTCCGGCCTGCTGCAGCTCGTAGGCGACGCGCACCGGCACGGACCGCGGCACCGAGGACGGCAGCGCCGGCTCGGTGTCCTCGGAGCGCAGCGCCTCGGTGCCGCCGACGCCGACGCACCTGACGCTGATGCTAACGAACCGAGGCCGCGTCCTCCTCTTGGTGTTGGCAGCGGGCGCGTGCGCAGCCCTGGCCGCGAACCGAGCAGGAGCAGGAACCCGCGCGGCGACACCGACGCTGCCACGGCGCCACAGGCTGCGAACGGAACAGAGCATGCGTTTAGTTAACGCGCGCGACGACGATGAGCATGCAGGCAGGGCAGAGGGTGGGTGGTGAAATGTATGAAGGTTGAAGGATACATAAGACCGGTACCTGGTGCCGTTGGCAGTGGGCGGCGGCTTGGCGAGGAGGAGGGAGACGCCGCTGGCCGAGGTCGCCATTGCTGCCTAGCTAGCTAGCTGCCCTCTCGGTCTCGGTTGTTTCAATTCGTTAGCAACGGAAAGACTAGTTTTTCCGCTCCGTGCTTTCTTTCTCCTCTCGAGCTCACCGTCCGCGTTTGTCTTCGTCCTTGGCATGGGGATCGAAAGTGTATAATTAGTATAATATAGTACTAGGAGTTTGCTTAATTACTTATTCGGAACTAACCTTGATATATCGAACCACGTGATTTGCACCTTCACTTGGCTTCACTTGTGGCAAGAACAAGAGTGTTTCTTGTGTTTGCACCTTATGCATATATAATCACATCAATTTCTCCATCCCTTCTCTGTTAAACTACAGTAATAATGTTAATTTCCATTGGTGGTTACTGGTTGGTGATTTTGAGAGGCTTCAGGAGAGGGGGGGGGGGTGGGGGTTGGGGGCGGGCGAGGAGAGAGACAGAGAGTTGGCTGTTGGCAGAAAGGACCAAGGACCAAGGACCAAGGCTGGACCAGGGTGTCAGTGACTCAGGTCCTGATGAGGGAGCAGGACGATATGGATGGGCAGGACGGAAATGGATAACACGCGGTGTGGTGTGGACGTGGACGTGTGTGGTGTGCCTTGTGCCGTCGTGCGGCGGCTGATGACGAAGCGACAACAAAGCTATCTATCCAATTGTCAAAACAAAAAAAACAAAAAAACAAAAAAAAAAAAAAAAAAAAAACTATCTATCCGCAAACTAACACGTGCATGCATGAGGCGTACCAAGACGGAGAGAGGGTCAGTCAGGGATTTGGCTTTTTTTTTTCTTTCCTTCCTTTACGGATAAGGAGGAGAAGATTATTTCCTCCGCCAATGGAATTTCCTTCTACTATATAGTATAGTATAGTATAGTATAGTCATGGAGAATATTTCTTTTTAATTAGAAAAAGTGATGAATTTATTTCTATCTATGCTATGCATAAGTTATACACTAGGTCAAAATGCAATACAAATCAGCAAGTCTCCGGATAGAAAAACAAGCTCTAAAAAACTCATAAGAAATAGTAATATAAAATTAGCAATATATATATAGAGTAAAGCACATTCAAAGACGATCCCATCCATGTTTGGGCAGATCTCCATTGTGCTACAATTTGTCCCCTGTAAAGTTGGATGGTCGATCGTGTTCCTTTTGTAAGATTAAACTTAAACTGTCTAGTAAGTAGGCTTGAAAATGATGACTTATAAATAAGAATATAGTATTCTTAAATTAAAAAAGTTATTTCTGCTCGACCAAATAGATCAAATGATTGTGCCCTCCAAACAAACTGCAATAGAAGTCGATCTCGTCTTTCCGAAAAGTTAACTTTTTTTTAATTTAGGGTACTATACATAAAAGTATATGAATATTTAATATACTTTTTAATGATACACTTCTATATAAAAGAAAGAGTGTTTGATTGCTGTTGAAGGCCACACATCTATTGCGGTTGTGTTCAAACCGCAATGCCAATTAGCCCACGACACCACACTTATGGTGTATTTTTGGTGTCGAAAATGAACTAAGGGGTGTTTAGTCGCTTGCCACCATGCCTCACAACAAACTTAAGACTAACATAAATATCAAAGCACTTATTTGAATTAGCATTAAGTCGAGGCCTGTCACAACCTTTTATAACGGGCTGAAGGAAAATCTCGCCACAATTATAAATATCTCCATTACACTTCGTGGCGACATCAAGCCTACGAGATCGCAGATGCCACAAACGCGGGTACATCGTACGTTGCTTCCTTTCACAGACATCATTTTGCGGCCTCCGAGTATGAATTAGGAGGCCGCAAAATGATCGTACGCAAAAACATGGGAGCACCACACGGCCTCTGCCATGCAGCATGCCACGGTCTCCACCACTTATCGACCGCCATCGAAGTCTAGTGGATTCTCCTTCAGCCCGTTATAAAAGTTGATGTTTGTGTTAGTCTTAAGTTTGTTGTGAGCGACTAAACACCCCTTTAGTTCATTTTTGAAGGAAAAAAACACGGTAAGCGCGGCGCCCGCAAGTGCAGGGATAGTATCCTTTTTCTATAGATTCAAATTAAGGTAATTTTTATAGCAAATATGTAGACAATGATCACGCTCTTGTACTCTTGTGTTTGCTGCCTCATGACTTTATGACTCATGCCCGGACGAGCTGCTCGAAGTTGACCGGCGTGGTGAACTGCTCGGGGCCGTCGTAGAACGCCGACACGAATCACACGATTTTTGGGACCGCGCAAAGCACGATTTTTACGTTGGTAAGAAAGATTTAAAAAACAACATTACGCGGCGCAAAAGGAAAGCTTGAGCTTACCAGGCCCCAAAGCCCACACGAAATTAAAAACAAGTACCAGCGGCCCGGCTAATGAAATTACTACACGAAAAGCAAATCACATGATCAAGCATTTGCGCAACCACCACTAATCTGCACCCTCCTCCAGACCAATGGCATTAAGGCCCAAGCGAGTCGGAATCACACGATGACCTCCGCGCCGCGCTGCGTGGGATGGCCGTAGTCCCAGAAGAGGTGGCTCCGGGCCGATCACCGCACAACGTCGAGTTATTCGCCTGGCCACAGACGCTCTGCGCGCCGAGCCGTCCGCCGCCGCAGCACGCGCTGTCCACGTCGGCGAACACCGCCACCGACGGGTCGGCTATGGTCGCCTGCATCAGGCCGTACAGGTCGCCGAGGGAGTAGGTCAGGCCGTCCAGGCGGTGGCC
>JAENPR010002695.1:0-46096 GCA_018135685.1 Themeda triandra
CCGTACATATATAGTCTAACTAGATAACTACCCGTGCGTTGCAACGGGAACTAATTTTGCACGTGAGACAGTAATTTGAAATAAGGGTTGAGGCAAAGTATGTTTCTTCTACAACAATGAGTACAGCCTCACACACTGAGAACAGTCCCACAAATTTATTATTGTACTACCAGCCAGATTTATAATGAATAAAAGGAGTAACTATTCCGTGTGTCTACATGCAGAGACATTATATCATCTTACGTAGTTATAGCCATATTTTCTAATGGAAAATATAGACTCAAATATATATTACATATGAGTCAAAAAAAAAAACATAGCTTTTGCTAGACAGGAGACTTTTTAGCTTTTGCATGTCAAAATGTAACATACACAATCTGTGACATTGCTGAATCTATTCGTCAGCCTGATGAATCTTGAGCTCTCCCACATTATGGCCTTTGCACCATAGTACTTATCTGACATCCCATGGTAAAACAAAACAAAACACCTGTGCAAACCTTTTCTCCATTTCAGTATTACTAAAAAATATTCAATCAACCCCAAACAAGGTTCAATGTTCAGAACAACGTTGTAATTCAACAATAAAGCCTTTATTCCCAAACAACTTGCAATTGTAAGATAGTGGCCTGACAAATTCCAATAGTCAACATGAACTATCTTAAGAAAGCTTCTTAGATGAGTAATCATGAGATATTTAACAATAGACACATCAATGTATATCATGTGTGGAAAGCACAACTGAAACCTGAAAGACTGAACCACAAGCCAGTTGTTTCATTACATGAAAAGCCATAACCACTTGATGCAGGAGGGCAAAAAATGTAGCAAAAGTAATTAACAAATTGCCTTGTCACATTATAATGAGAAACAAACCTCACAAGCTTGCTTAACATCTAACGCAAAAAATAAACTTGCTTAAGATCCTTGAGCTGATTGTTTAGGAACAATGGACTCAGTATCGCTGATTTTTTTTTTTTTTTTTTAACGTATGGACTTGTACTGAGATCTGTGTAAATGGTAGATAATTTATAGTTAGTTGGTGGTAAATCACAGACCAAGAAGCTATAGCAAGGCATCATCGCTAGTTCGCTACATTAACCACGTTAACCAGGGCAAATAGTTTTGTTTCCAAAGATTTGGCAAATAATTTTGCAGAGTTTCAGCAGCCACCTCCACAAACACCATGAAATCAACAGTACGCTTGAGGGAATGCATTTCTACTCTCTATCTCCTTCGATCTATGGCTAGCAATTAGAGAGCAGAATGAGCAGATACATGCAGTTTGTTGTGACGCTAGATGATGCAGAAGATGTAAGCAAGCCAAGCAGTAACCAACACTCATTTGTGGGCTGTACCCTGAAGAACAAAAGCGGCATGCCCTGCCCATCCATGAGCAGGAGCTCACCAGTCACCAGCGCGCAAGCAGTTGTTGACTCGGAACACCAGCCTTCCCACGTTGTTGTACTGTGCCCGCAGAAGCCGGCCAGCTGTGCACTGGAACACCATTGATCTGCAAAGGAGAAAATTTAGAACAAATGTAGCTCCAGCCCTTGGACATTGAGGAGATGGAGTGGGACCTCACCGCTGGAAACACATGGATTTGAGGCCATGGCACAACAGAACCTGGAGAAACTGTTGCTGCCACCACTCTCCATCACCGGCGGTTGAAACCGAGCCTGGAGGCCATGAATCCTGCCAATGGGACGGCTGCTGCACCATGGATCTCGCCACATGGCGGAGGGGATCTAGGCCGTTCCGTCCGGAGGCCTGCTCCCTTATCCACTGCTGGGCCGGACGCATGATTACTGATTAGGGGGAGGGATGCGGAGCAATGGGGCAAGCGTGGGGAGGGACACGGAGGACATGCGACGACGATCTTGGGGAGGGGTGCGCCAATCAGGGAGGGTGCACGGAGCCGGCGGGACCTCAGCGTCGGAGGAGGGGTCAGAGGCCGGGTAGGGGTTTCTTCGTCTTTGGTTAGAGCATCTCCAAGGGCTTTCGAATAGACACTCAGACGTTCCGGTGCAAAAAAGCACGTAAAACACCCCTCCAATAGTTTCTAAACGAGGTTTGAATTTGGTAAACTTTGCAAATAGAGGTTGAGCCTTTGCATATATGCAAACCTCCTCCCGCGCTTTGCATCTTGGCCTCGCGACGATTTTGTCGGTCCACGTAGGACGTCCGCGCGCGGACTCTCCTCCGCGGCGCGCGAAAGCCCCCCCTCCACGCGCGACCCCTCCCTCGGCGCCAGAAATTTCGCGCGAAGACTGGACGCCATCGTGCCGTCCCCGTCTCTTCACGTCCTTCCCTTCACGTTCTTCCCTTGGAGACCCGACGAGCCGGCGGCGCGCGTCCACGAACGACGGAGCGTCCACGAACGGCGGGCGCGCTCCGACAGAGCCTCGCACACGATGCACGAACGATGAAGGACGACGCACGCGGCCCGGGCGACCTGGCGGCTTGACTGCCGACGGCCACGTCCGTAACGACGATGGACGGTTTGACGTGGGCGGCGGGCGACCGGGCGGCGACGGGCGCGAAGACCGGCGACGGAAGGCGCAAAGACCGAAATATTTTTGGCGGAGGCCGAAGGAATGGCGCGCGAGGAAAAAAATTCGGGGAAAAAAATTGTGGGGACTTGATCAAAATGCAAAACGGTTGGAAATCACATCTTTGGGAACTTTGCAAATTCATTTGGGACTTTGCAAATACCCTCAAATACAAAACTAAAAATGCAAAGCCCTTGGAGATGCTCTTAGTGGATGGGGAGGGGATGTGTGCGGAGGAGACTGAGCAGGGGCCCGCATGTCGCACTGTAAAAATCGACGGAAGACTTCTATCGCGAGCGGCTTCACCACCAGGCGGTCGACGGGTCCGTTTCCCATTTATTGTAGTAGAGACATGTGTACGCAAGTGTATGCCCCCATTTGATAGGCGTGAGCGGTCAGAAAAAACACACACATTTATCTAAGAAACTGTGTACGTTTTAGTACATATGGGCTCTATAGAAATAAAAATAAAAATATATGTTGTTTTTTGCTTTTGGTTTTAGCTTATTTATCTATATAAGCAATTATATAAGCTTGATGATACTTGATATAAATGAGAAATTAAGCATCTTTAATATTTTTTTTTTCCATTTGACATAAAGTCAAACCCATGCATAGCCCACAAAACAAAGTATGATGTCAAATTCGACATGGCAACTAATAGCTAGCAATTCAATTATTGACCGGCCTTCGCTTGTTCTACTACGATTATTCCATGCAGCTTGCCACACGCATTCTGTTGCCACGTTCTCTCTGTTGAAGTCTACTCCTTAATTAATGAATCTGCATATATATAATCGAACACATTCCCTTTCCTGACGTTGAGCTGCACGGACGTGGAGGTTTCTTCTGTCGTTTGTGCGTGACGTGCTCATAATTGGTCTCTTTTCCTTGCGTCCCAAGCACCCTCGCGCGTGCTAATGCTGTATTTTTGTTTATTTATTACCAAATTCAAAGCTGCTGACGTGTAAGTAGTGTGAAGTAAATTATAACATCAGGCCGGGGTTGGGCTCCTCGTCGTGTCTCCTCCTCGGAGTTTTTTTTTCTCAAACACGACTTCATGTGTTTTTTTTATTAAGAAGAAGGCCGAAAGCATGACAAATATAGAGGGTTACATAACCACACAGATGGTGGTGGTTAGCACCCAAACAACAAAAGCGGAACAACAAGAAGATGAAAGAAAAGACCCTCCACCCGAAGCCTAAACAACACAACAAGATATAACGTCGCAATGGCGCTAGCTCAGGAGATGATCGAGAGACGACCGTGATGGCCGTCAAGACCTACACGGCGAGGGAACCGCGAAGGGCATCACACACTCAGCAAGAACTGCAAAGGTGGAGCCAAACTCGACGTCGGTGACCAGATCGGTCAAACAACGATGACGACAACCAACTTCGGCAACACCATCATCTGAGCTAGAAGGTCCAAAATGACAGCGGAGCACAAGCTCAGCAAGCACATCAACTCCGGCTGTAGAGGTGGGGCGTGGCCGAGGTGCTCCGACGAAGCCTCCAAGGAGGGTGTGACGTCCGCAAACGCCAGCATCGCCGAACGAAGAGCACGAAGGGGACTTTCGTCCTGGAGCTGCCCCGCCGACCCACACGATGTACAGAAGCTTCAACGACACCTTCAATAAGGAAAATGGCACCCGCAGTACCATCACCGTCGGCCCGAGGCAAGATGCCAGGCAGGGTTTTCACCCAATGGACTGTTCGCCAAACCGGTCGAGCAAGAGCAGCCACCCGGCTGTCGACGAAATATCGGCGATAGTCCGACCAGGGGTATGCCCTGACCGGTAATGGATTGGCGGAAGGCGCACGAGATTGCGAGCAAGATGTAAACAGGGAGCAATCACACGAGATTTACCTGATTCAGCCGCAAAGATGCGTAAACCCTAGTCCCGCTCTCGTTTCGATTATGATGTGGATGTATGAGTCTCGTGCGTTATGCCGCATTCCGTCCTCTAAGCATGGGGTCCTTGCTCTCCTTATATATCGCGGGGAGCAAGGTTACAAGTCGGAACTAGCCTATCCGGTACTAAGTTTATATACTTTACAAGTCTAAACTTTCCTATCTCGGCTAGGTCTTGTCCTCCTTGTCGGTCTTCGATATTCTTGCTGTTTTTAGGTCGTCCGACCGCCCGAACCGATCGGTCTTGAAGCTTGATGGGCCGGCCCTGGCGATAGCGTGTCGGCCCAAACTAGGCCGTGAGGGTATATGGAGTTTATACCTCCATGCCTAGTCCCCGAGCATCGTGGATCTTGAGGGAAAAAACACCGTCTTGCTTGGTTGAGTGAGAAAGGGTGGCCTGGACACACGTTCGACATGTGGTCCGAGCAGCCGGAGGACCGTCTAATGCTTCCGACCATACTTTGCTTACACTTGGTTGACGTTTTGGGTTTTGACCGAAAGATTTATGATGCTCCCGAAAAAGAAAAAGAATTTTGAAAGGGTCCCAAACGGGAGACGTGGGCCCTCGTTAGTGTGTGATGCCCGCCATCACATGGTATCTCGTCGTGATTGGTTGTTACCTTAGCTTAGTTTTGAACTAAACTTCTTTGTAAAGAGAAAGATTCAGCCGAGTCATGCAAATGACGTGGGCCCACGTAGTCCCCGAGGTTGCCGTAAGATGTATATGTTGCAAAGCAAGCTCTAAAAGAAGGATCTAGCCCATGTCACCTCTCAGTGACGTGGGCCCACGTAGTCCCCGAGCTCGAGATGAGGTGGAACACGTTATGTCGTGGTCTAAAAGAAGACAATCGATCATTATATCGTGCTTTATGTGTTTCCGACCACTCTTTGAGTGAGATCGAGCGTGCCAAATTTCATTTGGGGTGGTCGGTTTGAACCATGCCATGACTTTGTCATGATTAAGTTAAGGCGCTTTGCTACTTAACTCGGTCCCTGGCCGTGGTCGTGAGACCATGGTTTTGAATCTAAACCCATGAAATAGCTTAGCTATTTGTGTGTCGAATAACCGGTATCATTAGCCAAAACATCCCGGCTCACTGGGTCGGATTGTGTGGGTTGAATTGTTTATGCTATCGCAACTTTGTTACGGCGGGTTGGAACAAGCTTTGCCTTGTGAACCCGGTCTTTTTAGCGAGGCCTTTTTTAAGACTATAGCAAAAGAAATGACTTAAATGACCTTCGTAGCTTTGCTCACCGGGTCGCCTTTTCGGGTTATCCGGTAAGCCGTGCGTACGTAATGGGAAATGTTTTGTAAATTTAAATGGGGAGAGAAAAACTGACCAAAAAGGCCTTTTAGCTTGAAGCGGCCCGCTTTTCCGGCCCATTAAGGAAAAAACCCTAGTGTGGTTAAAAACTCTTGGTGCCGCCGTCATTTGGTTTGCTTGCATTTTGCCTATAGCTCTTGCAATCGTTCATTCTCGCCGCCCAAACTCCGTGCCTAGGGTTAGCTCAAGTAACCGCATCCCGTTGTTTCGACGGTCATGGCGAAGAGGCGTCAATGCACGCGTGGAAAAGGAAGGAGAAAAAAGAGCGAGTAAAG
The DNA here is from genome assembly GCA_018135685.1 of Themeda triandra. Taxonomy (NCBI): domain Eukaryota; kingdom Viridiplantae; phylum Streptophyta; class Magnoliopsida; order Poales; family Poaceae; genus Themeda; species Themeda triandra. The sequence continues at coordinate 6,067 of JAENPR010002695.1, forward strand.
AGTATGAGAAGCGGATGAAGCGAGATTTGGTCGCCCACTCAATCGACGGCGGCGTCGGTGAATGCTTTGGCGAGATGGCGGCATGATCCCGCCGGCATCCTTTGGAGTATGGCGTGTGCCACCTCGAGGTGAGGCATTCCCCCGCCCTTATGATGGCGAGATAGTTGTATTCGAGGATTATTTTATCGGGGATTAGGTATCCCAATCCATACTTTCTTGGTGGAGCTTTGTATCCTTTGGAAGATATCGCTCTGTAACCTCCACCCGAACTCAATTATGACAATTGCGCTCTTTGTTGCTTATTGCGAGATGTATCTTGCAATTCCCCCAAACTTCAATGTCTTCCGTTATTTTTAACAGAATATGTCAGTACTTGATTGTACTTTGTAGGTTTGGAGAGTGATAAAGCCTTGATGGCTGCTGAAATTGCTCGTCTGAACGGAACGGAGAACAAAGCCCGTGCAGAAGTTGAGCGCTTGGAGAGGGAGGCACGAGGTGCGTTTTCTCCCTTTTTATCTTCTCTGTTGTTGTTTCGATCTGTGTCTTTGTTGACGGTCGTTAAGTATCAATTTTATATCGTCAATGCAGCAAGAGAAAGGACTAATATGAGTTCACCCGTTAGATATAGGGGTTACACCGACGTAATTCCACGAGTTTTGGTGATTGTCTATTTTCGCAGGGGGTTATCGAAAGAGAACCAAAGGAGGCCCACATGTCATGATTACATAGAGATAAAGACCGAACGGGTAAAATTGTATAATCTAGAAGACTCCAGAAGGCAAACCCGGAAGCCGGGGCCCTTTGCGGGGCGCGGTCGGCCGACCCAGGGGAGTCGGCCGACTCCACCTCGACCAATGGCGTCGAGTCTCGCGGATCCCGCCTCCACCGCCTTTGAGGATGAATAATTATCGTCCATTTAGGTCGGTTTGATCCGAGGGCCGTGGTTCATCCTAGGGGCTATATATTCAGAGCCCGGCCCCCGGGTGAAACCCTAATTCATTCAAGAGTTCATTCTCTCATCGTAATTCGAGAAGCCGAGCCACCATCTCAATTAGAGCTCCATAGTTTAGTAGCATAGCTACATAGGAATAGATCTAGAGGGAATCAAGCCTAGCTTGGAGTCCGGATCTCGGAGTTCTTGGTAATTCCCCTCTACATTCTTGTAATATTCATCATTGTTCGTGATACTATGGGTAGTACTTTATTCTATTCTATTATATCGACTTGACTTTGCTCTATTTGATTATGTTCTCAATTATATTGTTCTTAGTTTACTTTGATTATATGTTTAGCATAGTTGGACTAGAATTATGTTTATGCATAGGATCGTATAGCGCTTGCTCATTAGGCCAATGGGTGAGTGATAGATATTGTGTGGGCATGGTGCCTATACCGTATTTATCCGCGATTGCACCCTATATTCCGGATCGTGAGGTAGATCGCGGGAGTGGGCCCCGTTGAGTCCTTTGTAGCCCTTCTCCCGAGTATAGATCTAGCGAACAAACCTATTACATTGAAGTCATTGCTATGTCTCTTGTCTTCTCTCGGTAATATCACTATGCATAGGTGTAACCTTTTCCCGCCATGATTGCTAGATGTTCTTGCACTAATCATTGTATGCTTTGACTTTATAGTTAGAATAACATAGGATTATACCCTAGATCGTCCTAGTCCATGCTAGTGTTATAAGCTTAGAGTGCTAAGTTGAGATGGCTTATTACTATTATTTTATGTGGCTAAATGCTCTCATTTATCTTATGTCATTTATCATTCATTCCTATATTTTATGTGACACTTACCCCGTATGAGATGATCGATACGTACAAGGTTAAGCTCTCCATTATAGCATGTGCATTGCTCATCACTCATTATCGAGTGCCTTCCCTTCCCAAAGTGGTAAAATTATAAATAACGATACCTGGATTACTCCCGATTAAAATGCTACATCGGTATTATCTCGTGCGCTTGCGGATTCCATATTTATTTCTAGTAGCGCTTGCATTATTTAGTACCAACATTTTTGGCGCCATGTTAGGTATGACAACCTAACACTGAGTGGCGTTAGAAATGTCAACAAGCATTTTTGGCGCCGTTGTCGGGGAAGGTTGAAAGCCAATGGATAATGAGCAAGCATTGCACTACATAATGAGATTGAGCACTGTCACCATTCTCTACTCATACAGCCTTACCCTTGTCTTTTCGTCTATTTTATATCTTATGCGGGGTAATGTATGAAAAAGACAATTCTTCCCGATAATTATATTGACGATCCGAAGCTTTATTCGGGAAAGCGAGCGCGTGTTGAAGAAGACCAATCAATCATCATCATCATCAACTCAACTTGGAAGTTTGTCAGAAGCAGAAAGTCAACCTTTCGTGCGAGACTTGACACCAGCGTTTGAAGCCATGGCGAACAAGTCACTCCGCGAGTTCTTAGCTCCCACTACGGACAACATTCGTACATTGGACCCGCCGCAGACATCGAAGGAGCTTTTGAGCTCAAGCCGCGCTAATCAACATGGTGCAAGCAAGCCGGTTCATGTGGGAAGGCCCATGAAGATGCTAGTGCTCATCTCCAACACTTTCTCGGAGATTTGTAGCACATTCACTATCAAGGATGTCCCCGAGAGATGCTATACTACTTCGCCTCTTCCCATTCTCACTCTTGGGGAGAGCGAAGCCGTGGTTCTACGCCAATAAGGAAAAGAATACTACGTGGGCACTATGTTCCACCAATTTCTTGGCGAAGTTCTTCCCCATGGGCAAGACAAATGCTCTTCGTGGGAAGATATCAAGCTTTCAAAGCAACATCATGATGAGACCTGTCCCGAAGCTTGGGAGCGCTTTCAAGATTACATCCTCGAGTGTCCTCATCATGGCATGGAGAATTGGCCGCTTATGCGTACATTCTACCATGGGCTTAGCAACAAGACACGTGAGACGATGGATGCCGCTGGCGGAGGTGCATTCTTATCACTCACTATTCCTCAAGCCACGCCTCTTGTGGAGAAGATGGCATCCAACCAAGGTTGGAGTGAAGAAAGAACTCGACCGCAAGAGAGGTGGAGGAATGCACCACTGAAAGAGGTAGACATGCTGTCCGCCAAAATGGATTTGCTAATGAAGAGGCTCGATGAGAGAGCCCCGAGAGAAGAAAGAAGTCATGCATATACATGATGCTCGCATGACATGTGAAGAGTGTGGAGAGACTGGGCACACAAAGTGCTAACCGCCAGTAGCCGAAGGAGGACGTGAACTACCTCAATAACAACAACAATAATTACTATCGTCCTCGCAGAATCAAGGTTGGAATCAGCAGAGGCCTAACTACTTAGGCAATTATTCGAGCAACTATCAAGGTAACAACTCTTCCTACAATAATTACAACCGGTAGCCTTTGAGAGAGTTAGTCTTGAATCAAGGCAAGATGATGGACAATCCCGTCCAAGAAGCCGACATCAAATGACAAGGTCCTAGAGACACTCGGCAACAGGATGGATGGCTTTTCCAATGCCATCAAGAGTCGCTCGGCTTCAACAAGATACTTGAGTCGTGGGTACAACGGCTTGTTAACCTTGCTCCCTCCACTCGGCCAAGGTAAACCGGCGGGACAACCCGAAGAGCTCGAGACCGCAAATCTTGTTGATATATTCAATGTAGAAGATAGCCGGAGTGATCCATCGAAGGGGTCATGGATAGACTCAATTCGCCAATCAAGAAGGGCGATCCGGGAGACCGGTCATTCCGATCTCCATTGGAAGTACTAACTTTAATGAGGCAAACGTGACTTCGGTGCAAGCATCAACATCATGCCAAGAGTGATATATGAGAAGCTATTCGATGCCCCTTAGCATACACAACTATGTGCTTACGGCTTGCGTATCCGGTCACTCCGTGTCCCTTTGGGAATACTTGAAGATATATGTGTACGAGTAGGCAACTCGTATGTTCCAGCAGACTTCGTGGTAGTGGATACAGGCAGTAATGAAAGGTCCCCGTCATTTTGGGACGACCATTCTTGAACACCGCCTGGAGCTATCATGTATGCCAACACCGCCAAGATCATCTTCAACATCAAGGGCAAGCGAGAAACCTTCTTCTTCAAGAACAGAGTCTTTGCAGTTCTCAAAGCACATCCTCATCAGAATGAAAGTGAGAAGAAGAAGAATCCGGCTAAGAAGAGCAAGAATAAGAATAAGAAGACCAAGAAGACGGAGACAAGAAGGATGGTTACCGCGGTCCACAAGGAGCATGACCACTTACTCGATCCCCACGTCCCGATCAAGAAGGATGACCCGGTGTGTCCCAACCATTCAATGCTCCATCAACGAAGCTTTTTCAATAAAGGCATGCTGTGACACCGGATCAAAGGCGTCAACATTATGGCCAAGGTAACTTATGAGTATCTATATGGCACTATGCCTTTGGAGCCCACCTATGCACAGCTACAAATGGCGGATCGACATTCCGCTTCGTCGAAGGAGAAGTGAAGGATGTCCTCATCGGATAGATGACCATTATGTCCCTACGAGACTTCCTAGTCATTGACATGGGAGATGACTACGATCCTCCAATCATCCTAGGAAGACCATTCCTGAAAACCACCAGAGCTATCATTTATATTGGGACAGGAGAGATCCATTTCCACTTTCTCACTGAGAAGGTACGCCGCTACTTCAACAATAATTATATATTCACTGAGGAGCCCAAGAAGAACAGAGCAAGGAGAAGGCAGCGTACCCGTCGCCAGAACAAGAAGAACATCATTACAGATGGATGGGCTGACTATGAGGGAGAAGTGTCTAGATATGAAGATCAGTACCCAGAAGAGAAACAAGTGGTCCAAGAAACTTCCTCCTCAAGGTCATCTTCTCCAACAAAGAAGGTGTGGAAAGTAAAAGTAAAATCAGAATCAATTCCTACACACGAGGCGACATCATCCGAGGCGCCAGCCAATGCGTCCCTTGAAAAATGAGCGAACATGACAAGTCCTGTTCGGAGGACTTAAAACCACCGAACGCCACGCCAAGAGGTAACTTGGTATTTATCAGCATTACTTTTCAGCATTATATTTTTACCTTAGCATATTTATTTCCCTACTTGCATCTTAGTTGCATCTTTACTCTTTTATCTCTGCATTAGAAAAGAAAATAAAAATGTTTTGCATTTGCATCGAGAAAATTGTTAAGCCCCATGTGAATAGTCATTCACCGTGGTGGCACAAAAATAATTTCTCAAAGCATATTTATTTCCCCGTCTCGCATTCCTTAAATAATAAAAAGATAAAAATATTTCTTGTGATCCCGTTAGAACAAGTCTAAGTTAAGAAAGTTCTAGACAACCAAGGCCTAGAGGTTTTATCACTAACGCTTAATTAGTTCCACAAGCTTTGTTGTCTATTTTGAGCTTCGTAGAACATCAAGGATCAAGAAGAGCTAACAAGCGGAAGTACATCCGGTCCCCTGCCGAGTCGCCGCGACAATTGAATCTTTGTCTCCAACGGCAACTATCTACAACACTCCCGGAGGACTAGAACGTCTTCGTGCTGTCGCAACATCGCGAGACTATGTCAACGTCCGCCTTGGGGGAGCATCCCGTGTACCAAGCTAAGTGTCTCCAACTTATCTATTTATGCTTTATTAAAGTATGCTTTGTTAAAACAAACTAAAAAAAAAGGAGATGCATAACTATAGAAACCCGTAAAGATTTCCTTATTTATCTTTTCTACTTTTGGAGAGCTCTTGCAACTTGTCTTTAAAAGTGATCCCTAGAATAAACTCTACATGGAGATGATGAATAGTTGCTCTGCCGTAATTCCTTTCAAGTACCTAGTTTTCAACCTTGCACTCTCCCGAGTTTTGGACACAACTTGTTTAGATTTGAGATTTGCTTTGAACCCGAAACTTGTGGGTAGCGAACACTTGATCTAAGTCTAGGTGGTTGACGGGTATGATATGGGAAGGTTTTGAGCTTGTCCATCTTGTTCCTAGAGATACTAGAGTTCGGAGAATTTATCTTTGAAAATATTAATTCTGCATGATGAGTTCCTTTATGATGAGAGTTCAAATTCCTACCATGACCATATATTCATGCTTACTAGATTAGGAAAACCCATCTCGTTTATATAGATCATATTGTAGGTTTGAGTGTAGACTTTATAGGCATTGAGTGTGGTTATCTTGTGGACCCATAAGGAATTAGTCACGCAGGTAAAGTCAATACTATGTGCTCTCCATCCATTGATCTATGCTACTTCTGTCCTCAGAAGCATGCACCCATTTTATAAATGTTATATTCATTCTGTGCTACTTCTGTTCCTCGAAGTACCACCCACATATAGATCTATATCCACCACATATTGTGCTATCTCTACCCTGGAGATACGCACTTATGCTGCTCCTACCCTAGGAGTACGCATTCCCCACATATTGTGCTATCTCTACCTTAGAGACACGCACTTATCTTTGCTCCTACTTTGGGAGTACGCATCCATCCATTCATCCATCCACATATACATACGCCATTCATTTCACATCATCCGAGAAAAGGTTCTACTCCTATTGCGGGAGTGAACATCTAGACATAATCATCGCCGTTCCATTTGCCTACATAAAAGCTCCAAGTCATTATCATTTCAAGTTATATACTCCCTGTTGCTAAAGTTTCGTTTCCAGAGGATTGGTTGCTCTAAAAAAAAAAGAAAAAAAAGAAGAAAAAAAAAAAGAAAGAGTAGCCAAGTCCTTCCATTCAAGAAGTTTCAAGGTTTCCGAATAAAGGGAGTCATGTTATCCCCACAGGAGCGAGTGTAGAAGTAGATGTTCACCAGTTGAGTACCCCTCATAATCATTTTCTTATCACCATCATCCTATCATCATCTCATCCATTCCATTTCCTCATTCACATGCACATATGACTTTATTATTATTTTAGTTCCTATTGGATCCATGTCTTAACTGTGCAATATATGCAAGTGAGTTTGAGTGTCTCCCCACCTATGAGCTCCACATAAGCCTATTAGAAAGTAGGGTGAGAGAGAGAAGGCACTTTCCACTATGCCTTAGTTCCACAAATACCACATATTGTGAGAGAAGAGAGAAGGCATACACTACTCATGCCTTGGAGAGGATCCAGAAATACCACAAATGAGAGACTTGAAAGGTTCATACAAGGAACTCTGAGTTTTATTTCAAACCTTGCAAAAACTCCGGGATAATAGTTGATCGAAGAGCGAGAAACATGGCGCTTGACTTGACTGTTCTATCTTTCAACTACTCAAGACCCAAGTGACGGTTACAAGCCCCATGGTGAAAGGTAATATGAGTGAGTTTTGAGTCAGAATAGTTCACTCTAATCCGAGAGGAGAGTTCTTGTTTGAACGCATGTGTACTTGTGAGGAGTGAAAGTATTGCGGCAACTCCCGATCCATCATCGAGTCTATCTTTGCTCGGGGACGAGCAAAAGGTAAGCTTGGGGAGTTTGTTGACGGTCGTTAAGTATCAATTTTATATCGTCAACGCGCAGCAAGAGAAAGGACTAATATGAGTTCACCTGTTAGATATAGGGGTTACACTCGAGAATTCCACGAGTTTTGGTGATTGTCTATTTCGCAGGGGGTTATCGAAAGAGAACCAAAGGAGGCCCACATGTCATGATTACATAGAGATAAAGACCGAACGGGTAAAATTGTATAATCTAGAAGACTCCGGAAGGCAAACCCGGAAGCCGGGGCCCACAGCGGGGGCCGCGGTCGGCCGACCCAGGGGAGTCGGCCGACTCCCCACCTCGACCAATGGCGTCGAGTCTCGCGGATCCCGCCTCCACCGCCTTTGAGGATGAATAATTATCGTCCATTTAGGTCGGTTTGATCCGAGGGCCGTGGTTCATCCTAGGGGGCTATATATTCGAGCCCCGTGCCCCCGGGTGAAACCCTAATTCATTCAAGAGTTCATTCTCTCATCGAATTCGGAGAAGCTTGAGCCACCATCTCAATTAGAGCTCCATAGTTTAGTAGCATAGCTACATAGGAATAGATCTAGAGGGAATCAAGCCTAGCTTGGAGTCCGGATCTGTCGGAGTTCTTGGTAATTCCCCTCTACATTCTTGTAATATTCATCATTGTTCGTGATACTATGGGTAGTACTTTATTCTATTCTATTATATCGAGACTTGACTTTGCTCTATTTGATTATGTTCTCAATTATATTGTTCTTAGTTTACTTTGATTATATGTTTAGCATAGTTGGACTAGAATTATGTTTATGCATAGGATCGTATAGCGCTTGCTCATTAGGCCAATGGGTGAGTGATAGATATTGTGTGGGCATGGTGCCTATACCGTATTTATCAAGCGATTGCACCCTATATTCGGATCGTGAGGTAGATCGCGGGAGTGACAGTCTGTTGAGTCCTTTGTAGCCCTTCTCCCGAGTATAGGTCTAGCGAACAAACCTATTACATTGAAGTCATTGCTATGTCTCTTGTCTTCTCGGTAATATCACTATGCATAGGTGTAACCTTTTCCCGCCATGATTGCTAGATGTTCTTGCACTAATCATTGTATGCTTTGACTTTATAGTTAGAATAACATAGGATTATACCCTAGATCGTCCTAGTCCATGCTAGTGTTATAAGCTTAGAGTGCTAAGTTGAGATGGCTTATTACTATTATTTTATGCGGCTAAATGCTCTCATTTATCTTATGTCATTTATCATTCATTCCTATATTTTATGTGACACTTACCCGTATGAGATGATCGATACTGACAAGGTTAAGCTCTCCATTATAGCATGTGCATTGCTCATCACTCATTATCCAAAGTGCCTTCCCTTCCCAAAGTGGTAAAATTATAAATAACGATACCTGGATTACTCCTGGTTAAAATGCTACATCGGTATTATACGTAAACATGATTCCATATTTATTTCTAGTAGCAGTTGCATTATTTAGTACCAGCATTTTTGGCGCCATGTTAGGGATGACAACCTAACACTGAGTGGCGTTAGAAATGTCAACAGTCTTATAGGTTATACTTATGTAGAAACGCATGAGCGTCATATGGCGCAATTCGGTGTGCTGAAAAATGATAATCAGCATCGACGGAGCGTTACGTCCATGGCGAATGGATTGCAACCTCTCGTTTGTTGTTCTTGCGCGGGCGAAGTGAGGCCAGCAAATCCCCTTCTCGTTCCGATTCGTTGTGGATCAATGCCGTCGTTCGTGGCGTTTGCTTAAGGAGTTTGTCGGGAAGGGAGTCGCTTTGTTGCGTCAAGTGTTCGGCTCTTGCGCGGTCTCACTTTCCTCGGGCGGATTTCAAGCGTTTGGAGTCCGGGAGGCTGCGGATACCTCTCCCGAAAAACTCAGAGATTTGCAAAAGGCTTGCTGGGGCACCGCTTGTGTTATTCTTTGACAAGATAGATCTTGTCCCGTAACAATGATTTAAAACTCAGTGTGGTATTAAACTCGTGGTGCTTTGCACCGTTATGTAACAATATCGGTGTGTTTTGATACAATTGGTAGTTGTATGTCGAAAATGATTACAATTGCCTTGGTGCTAGGCATAGAATTTTATTAAATGTTCTATGTGCCAAGAATTTGGCAAATCTCTAGGTGGATCGTCTAGAGTACATAGTTTATAAGTCGTTGGTCTTGTGATGCTTTGACTAGGAAGGGTCCTTCCCAATGAGATGATAATTTGTGGAGGTCGTCTTTTTTCGAATTCTCTTGAGGACGAGGTCTCCGACCACAAACTGTCTCTCTTTTACATTTCGTTGTAATAGCGCCGTAGAGACACTAGATATTTAGCCGTTCTTGGGAGTGTTTCCAAGTTCCGCTCTTCTCCCGAATCGATGATAGTTTTTCGACTTCATTCGTGGCTTCTTCGTCATAATTTTTTGTTCTTGGTGAGCCAAATGCTACTTCATCGGCAAAACCGCTTCAAAGCACCAAATATCATGAAATAAGGTGAGACGCCGGTATTTACGCTTGGTTGGGTTTGGAGTCCCCATATCGCGGCGGGTAATTCGTGATACCATCTTCCCCTGGATGGGTGTCGTTGTCTCGATATAGCCTTTTCGTAGGGCGTCTATGATCATCCCATTTGCTCTTTCGACTTGACCATTAGCTCGAGGGTGAGCTACCGATACATATTTTACTTTTGTTCCTAAGTCTTCGCAAAAATCCCAAAATTCACCGCCTGTGAATGTGGATCCCAAATCTGTTATAATGGTGTTGGGTACGCCAAAACGATGTACGACGTCTGTTAGGAACTCAACAGCTTTTTGAGCATTTGCCTTGACTAAGGGCTTATATTCTATCCATTTTGAGAATTTGTCTATAAGTACATAGACAAATTGATAGCCGTCTGGGGCTTTTTTGAATGGTCCTATCATGTCTAGTCCCCGGCATGAAAAGGGCCATGCGGTGGTATTGTTTGAAGCTCATGTGCGGGGACATGAATTTGTTTAGCGAAGAATTGGCAACCTTTACAATCTTGAACTAGTTTCTTAGCATCGGCGAGTGCGGTTGGCCGGTAAAAACCTGCTCGGAATACTTTTCCGACCGGTGTTTTTTATGCCGCATGATTGCCACACATCCCTTCATGAATACGTAGTAGTAGTTACGCTCCTTCTTCGAAAGAAATGCATTTTTACAAGACTTCGGCGCTTGCATTTTTGCGCATAAGTTGCCCATCGACTAGGACATAATGTTTATTGCGTCTTATGAGACGCTGTTTTTCTATTTTATCGTCGGTGTGTCCTCATCAATGAGATACCAAATAAAGGGAATTCTCCGTCTGGCTTTATCTCCTTTGTTTGTTGCAAAGGTTCCACTGATGGTATTTGCTCGTTACATCCCTTTGTAGTTGAGGGATCTTGTCGCTTTCTTTTATTTGGATAAATAACTTTGGAGTTATCTATAGATTTTTTGCCCGATCTTGTTCCGGAGCACTTATTCGAAAGGTCCGGTCGGATTGCAAAGCAATGATCTTTTCTTCTTGCCGGTCGGAGGTGGGCCGCGGTATGCTTTGTGAATATTATCTGTTTTGGTTTTGCCGTCTCATTGGATCTGTTTCTTTTTGTGGTGGTTCTGTGCTTCCTCCTGTGTGAAGGTAATAGTAGATCTTGAACAAATACGTCGGGTGGCATTTTTGCTCTTTCGGATCCCAATTTAGATAATTGGTCCGCAAGTTTGTTCTTTTCTCTTGGTATATAGGTGAATTCCAAGCCATAGAATTTATTTTCTAGCTTCCTTATCTCCGCCACGTATGCTTCCTTTTTTCATTAGTACGGTCCCATTCTTTGTTGATTTTTGGACAACTAAATTAGAGTCTCCAAAGACGAGGAGCCTTTTTATACCCAATTCTATGGCTATCTTGAGGCCGTGAAGTGCGGCTTCGTATTCGGCCGCGTTATTTGAAGCTTTGAAATGGATACGCGGCACGTATCTTAGGGTATCACCGCTTGGTGCTTTGAACACGACGCCGCTTTTGCTCCTGCTCCTTTTATTTTAAGGGAGCCATCGAAGAACATTTCCCATCGTTCGGCTTCGTTTTGAAATGGTGGTAGGGACATGTCCGTCCATTCTACTAGGAAATCAACCAAGGCTTGGGATTTGATGGTTGTACGGCTTTGAAATTTTAGTGTGTATGGGGTGAGCTCTATTGCCCATTTGACGATCCGACCACGGCGTCTTTATTGCGAAGAATGTCGCCAACGGCATGTTCTGTTACTATTGTGATCGGATATGTGTCAAAGTAGTGTAGCGGCTTTCGTTTCGTTATTAGGATCCCGTACAAAAGTTTTTGTACGTGTGGGTATCTCTGTTTTGAGTCGTTTAATACTTCGCCGATGTAGTAGGCGGTCTTTGTACGCCATATGTATGTCCCTCTTCTTGTCTTTCGACGACTATTCTTGCCGACCACGCGATCGGTAGCCGCAATGTATAGCAATAATTCTTCGTCATCTTTAGGTGTTGTTAGCACTGGTGGCGATGTTAAATATGTCTTGAGTTCGAAGAAGGCTTTGTCTGCTTCGCTTGTCCATTCAAATTTTTGCTTGCCTTTAATAGTTTGAAAAAGGGGAGGCCTTTTTCGCCAAGTCTTGATATGAAGCGGCTTAAAGCCGCCATGCATCCAGTAAGTTTCGGATATCTTTTATACCTTTGGGTTGCGTCATTTTTAAGACCGCATTAACTTTTCGGGGTTTGGTTTAATGCCATCTTGGCTAACTACGTTGCCGAGTAGTATCCCGATGGTACTCCGAATATGCATTTCGTGGGTTTAATTTCCTTTGAAATTTGTTTAAAGCGACGAAGGTTCGCTCTAGGTTTGAAACTAAGGATCCGCTCTCCTTTGTTTTTACGACTACGTCGTCTACGTATGCTTCGACCAGTGGTCGGAAATTTCTTTTGAAGACACTCTTGGATAGCGCGTTGGTATGTTGCACCAGCATTTTTGAGGCCAAACGACATGGTCGTATAGCAGTATGCGCCGAAAGGCGTGATGAATGATGTTTTTATTTGATCGTGAGTTGCTAGGGCTATTTGGTGATACCCCGAATAGCAATCTAAAAAGGACAACGAGTTCGCGGCCTGCGGTTGAGTCAACTACTTCGTCGATGCGAGGTAGTTTGAAGGGTCTTTAGGGCGTGTTTGTTGAGATCGGTATAATCAACACACATTCTCCATTCGCCATTTTTCTTTTGTACAAGAAGCTGGATTGGATAGCCAAAATCGGGATGATACACTTCTTTTATAAAACCATTGCTAATAGCTTTAACACTTCTACCCTAATCACCTCCTTTCGTCGCGAGCAAACCGTCGTAATCTTTGTTTGATTGGTTTGGCGGTTTCGAGACATTAAGGAAGTGCTCGACCTTTTCCCTTGGGACGCCCGGCATGTCTGCTGGTTTCCAAGCAAATATGCTTATGTTGTCCCGTAGGAATTGACGAGCGCGTCTTCCTATTTATCGTCTAAATTGGCTCCTATAAGAGCAGTTTTCTCCTTATCTCCGGGGATGAGCTCGATCTTCTTTGTGTCATTGCTTTTGTTGGTGACCTTTTGATCGCTTGATTTGGGATCGAAGGTCGGCTTGTATCTGTTTTGCTTCAAGGCATGTTTGTTCCATATGGGCTTTGAGGTGCGCTAATTCGGCCGCTGCGTAGGCGTTTGTTTGCGATCGTGAGCCATAAGCACATTGCCTCGAGAGAAAGAATGCCCTTTGATGTTGGCATTTTTAACACTAGATATCCGTAGTGAGGGACAGCCATGAACTTTGCGATCCCCGGGTCGCCGAGTATGGCGTGGTAAACGCCTTCGAAGTCGGCTACAATGAAGGCGACGTAGTCTTTTTTCGAAGTGTTGTCTTGTTCCGAATCGAACGGGTAGAGTTATTTTTCCCAATGGCATTGAAGGTTTGCACGGCATGACTCCCGAATGGTGAGTCGTAAGGTTCGAGATCTTTGATTTTTAAACCTAGCTCATGAAACGCTTGTAGGAATAGAATGTTTAAAGCACTGCCGCCATCTATGAGTACTCTTTCCATACGTATATGATTAACGACCGGGTCGAGTACCAAAGGGAATCGCCGGCATCTCGGTATATTTGCCCACATGTTGGCTCTGTTAAAGGTTACTTGGTTGTTCCGACCAGCCGGAGCTTTAATGTCCGTATTTGATCCATCGGACTTAGCGATTGCCATGATCCTCCTTTTTAGTAACTTTTTGTCCCGCGAGTTTTCGAGACCAACTTTGCCGCCAAAAATCATAGCCGACAAGTGTTTGGTGGGCTCGTTGAACCGATGCCAAGGATCTTTGTTCTTTGTCTTCTTCTTCTTCCTCGGCCTTGTCCTTCTGTTTCGGGCCGTTTCTCCTTACTTTGTTTTATTAATCTCTCGTTTCTTGGCGGCTGCCCCTGCGAAAATTGCTTGTGAATCCGCGACACTCGCCCATGGTATGCCCTTTTCCGGGTGTTTAGGGCAGTCCTGGCCTAGAATCTTCTCATATTCGGATCGAAGTCTCGCTTCTTTTCTCGCTAGGTGGTACCGAATGGACGCGTTGATCGTGTCTCGCTATAATTGTTTTGTATGCGATTGTCGCGTCGTCGTTCATTGCGACGGTTATTGTCACGTCGTCGTTTTGCGCATGTCTTTGCGTTGCAAATCTCTTTCTCGTCATCGTTTCTTCCGAAGTTTCGTATCCTTGTCCGGTTTCGGGCAATTGTTGCATGGCATCGTCAACGCGAGCGAATTCACGGGCTATTCGAACATCTCGTCGGTTGTAGTGGGTTGTCTTCTCAAAAGTTCTTTTCGTAGATCAATATTTACGGGTTGTCGTAATCCCCGTACGAAAAGGGACACGACTTCGGCTGCTGAAATGTCCGGAATTGTTGTCCGGACTTCCGAGAAGCGTCGTATGTAGTGACGTAGCGGTTCATTCGGGTAATCGACGATCTTTGCTAGATCGTACTTAGTGCCAGTGCTTGGCATGTTATTCTCAGTAGTTCTCGATGAAGAGATGTCGCAGTTGAGGCCTTTGTGAATCGCCCCTCTCGTTGTCGTAATAACCAATTATTCGGCCCAGCGTCGAGTACGATAGGGAGGTAATTGGCCATGACGTGTTCATCCCCTCCTGCTGCTCGTACGGCTACTTCGTATAAGAGGATCCAATGCTCTGGGTCGACCTTGCCATCGTACGTTTTGATGTCTGGTATCCTAAAACTTTTGGGCCAGACTACCTCTCGTAGGGTAGCCGAATAAGGCTTTGGTCCTGAGGCATCCATGCGAGCTCGGTATCGGTTGTTGATGACCGCTCCGAGGTCATTGTCGTCATATTGTTCATCATGATGGTGATTGAAGGGTTGACCATAATCTCTCGTTGTCTCGTGGTTGATCTGTCTTCTATCATTGTGTCTCTCGGCGAAATCTGTTGTGAGGAAAATTCCCACAACTCTCTCCATCGTCTTCGTAGTTGTTGTTGTTAGCACCTCCCTCTCTAGAGTCTCGGGATTTGATTGCTTTGAAGAAACTACGCGGCCGGTGGCTTCGAGAGATGCGGCCGGGCGCGCTTGTTCTCTCATATGGTTCACTTGAGCTTTAGCGGCTACTAGAAAATCAATCGCTTCCTCAATTTGGGGAGTTTGAGGAATGTTGGCCGTCTTGAGGCGGTCAATAGCAACCGCGCATTAGCACTTGGGGTTGTGTGAACTTGTCTTTCGTTTACAAGGTCGAAATCATCGGCAAGATTTCGCCGAAAACCCTGCGTCTTCCGACCATACGATCTTGGTCGGCGGTACTGGATTGCGGCTTCATTTTGCCTCCGTTGTTCCGGGCTGCGTTTCGACCCTCTCGTTGTTGCCTTTGTTCGTCGGTTTCTCCATTGATGGTGACCTCGTTGTCACTAACATGACATCTTGCGTTCCCTAGGCCGGGAGGAAAGATGGGAATTCTTTGTAACTCTTGAGTGGATTTGGCCGGGTTATGGATCTCGATGAATTTCCTCATGTTCCTCCGGTCGGAACACGGTGAGTTGTAGATGCGGAGTAGTGTCGATACGCTTGGTCTTGTTGTTTGCGATTGTACCTCTTCTTCGTTGTCGGAGTAGACCATCGTATGGGCGGATCTCGAGAGTTCTAAGATATTGTAGTAATCGTCGAGTCCGGGCGTGTATGGAGTAACGTCACGTGTTTTTCTCGGAGATTGGTCGTCCGTGACTTCTTCGAGGCGCACATGGTTGACGATATGTCCCGCGGGTGCGTCGAAAGCGTAGCCGATCATATACGGACGCGGATCGGGGATCCGGTTGTAGCCTTTGAGGTAATCTGCTAAAAGTTGGTGGTGAATAGGTCGGCGGTGTTTGGCAACCCGTATGGGAACGGTGATGCAACCCTTGGATCTAGGATCTTGCGATCCGATGATTTTTGTTGGGCGTTTTGTTGGCGCTTGGTCTGTTGAAGGATAGTAGGTGATTCTTGCTTTGATTCAATCTGGATAGATCCAAACTGAGCAAAAAACTCCATGAGCCTATCCTGTTGATCATGAGTTGCTTCGAACAGATCGGCCCAATTTTCGTCTGGTGGTTGATTGGTGCCTAGAAGAAAAGGCTGGAGTTCTGATAACTCGAGCTTTGATGATGATGCCTCGTACCGAGGAGGCAAAGGATTTGTACCTTCATTGCTTTGTGGAGCTAGGATCGAGGGCGGACCCTCGATGTATGAGGTGTCTGGAGCGGTTGTCCAGGTCATCGTCCCAACGGTGAAGGTGAGGCCAGCTTCGAAAGTCATGGAAGCCGGGAAGGAAACCATCTTGATCGATGTGAAATCTCGGTGCGCACCCCTACCCGGCGCGCGCCACCTGTCGACGAAATATCGGCGATAGTCCGACCCACTGGGGGTATGCCCCGACCGGTAATGGATTGGCGGAAGGCGCACGAGATTGCGAGCAAGACGTAAACGGGGAGCAATCACACGAGGTTTACCCAGGTTCGGGCCGCAAAGATGCGTAAAACCCTAGTCTGCTCTCTGTTTCGATTATGATGTGGATGTATGAGTACGTGCGTTATGCCGATTCCGTCCTCCGCATGGGTGTCCTTGCTCTCCTTATATATCGCGGGAGCAAGGTTACAAGTCGGAACTAGCCTATCGGTACTAAGTTTATATACTTTACAAGTCTAAACTTTCCTATCTCGGCTAGGTCTTGTCCTCCTTGTCGGTCTTCGATATTCTTGCCTGTTTTAGGCTGTCCGACCAGCCTGAACCGATCGGTCTTGAAGCTTGATGGGCCGGCCTGGCGATAGCGTGTCGGCCCAAACTAGGCCGTGAGGGTATATGGAGTTTATACCTCCACACCGGCCAGGCACAACTGCCCGCAGCCGCCCCTGACTCGATGTGGCCGCCGCGAGTCGAGGTAGAGCAGCAAGCCATCCAGCGAGACTGCCGAGCAAGCACTGGGGAGAGGTAATCCTGGCCCCATGCACGCAAGGAAGGGGCAGCGCATGGCCGCCGGGCGTCGACGCCGACGAGAGAGAGAGGACATGCGGATCTTGCAGAGGCACTCCAGATCCGGCCAGCCGGCCGCCGGGGAGGCGCATGGCCGCAAGTGCCGATGTCGCATAGGGAAAGTTGGAGGGGGCGCGGATCCGGCCCCAGGGAGCTCGGATCCGCCGCCACCACCGCAAGGCGCCTGGAGGGGGTACGTCACCGGGAGGGGGACGCGGATCCAGCCACCACCACCGCGAGCCGCCAGGAGTGGGGGCGTAGATCCGGCCCTAGGTAAACCGGATCCGCCGCCAAACCACTGCATACTCCCAAGAGGGGTGCGCCACCAGCCATGAGGAGGGGCAGCGCTGCTGGCCACCGTCAGGGGTGGATCTAGCTAGAGGCGATCTGGATCCGACCGGTCACCGTCGTGCAATGCCGGAGTGGAGGGTGGAGGGGGCGATGGAGGAGAACAGGGAGAACTGGGAGGGGATGAAGAACATGCGGCCGGACCACGACTTCGGGGCCGCTGCCACCGCGTGCTGAAGGCCGGCGATAGCTGCCGAAGAGGAAACACGGCAGAGGCCTACTTAATGAAGCATGTGTCAATGCACGCTTTCAAAAAAAAGTCAAGTCGGACTCCCACGCGTGCACGACGGCGGAACCCAGAGCAGCGGGAGATGCGGCGGGAGGCGGGGCATTGCATGTGGGCACGAGTGTGGCAGTGGACGGCGACATGTAGCAACTAGTGTGGCGAGCATTGTTGATCCACTTAGTCACGATGGGGAAGAGGTGAGAAAGAGAAATAAACCTTTTTAATCAGTAGTTTTGTGAGTAATTTTCTCTAACTTCATGAATCTTGCGGTTTTCAGAGCACCATGTGAGGTGCTCCATGAAATCCTATGAATCTAGACGCAAATACATAGATTTTCGTGGAGTTGCTCTTCTATGGTGGATCTGCAAAGATCTAGATGTGTTTGACTTAGAAAAGGTCGTTCTAGAGTTGCGGGAGTTTTTGTCTTGGAAAGTGGATACGGAGTTGCTAGAGCTATCTCAAATAGGTCCTTGGACGTCTGTAGAAACGAAGAAACCATAAAAAATCATATGTTGTGGTCGATTGATACGTTGTTTTGTTCTAAGAGAAAAGCACAGTACCATGATTATAAACCAAGCTGATTGGAAGTCACCTATGTTTAGCGGGACTTTGATTAAAGCCGGTAGAGAAGTTTCGATATCTAGCTTGATTGCTAGCCCGGGAGATGAATGACAAGTGATTAGTTCACCTAATCCACTACAGGTCACAACTCGTAGTGAAGCATGTGAGGTCAATTAAGGTCGTGCTGGAGGCTTCTCGGGTGTGACACTGGGACTGTGTGGGGTTAGGAGTGTAATAGTGTCCCACACCAGACAAAGCCGTAATCTGCTTTGTGATGGAAGGCAGGACGAGCGCGCAGATCCCTCCTCGTCCCTTCCCTCGCCTTCGCCACGGCGCAGCACCCGATCTCCGCCGTGGACTTTGCATTGTCCGCGCCGGGCGCCAGCGCTACACAAATCCGGAAAATCTTCACGGATCCGCGTGGACCGCGTGCCCGCTTGCTTGCTCATATCATGTCCTGAACTCCTGATCCTGATGCGATAATGTCCATGTGCACGGCGCTGCTCCCCACCGTCGGTCTCCATCGGATGATCCAGCCGTGCCACATGCTGTGCGAGTCGTTGCGGACAGCTCGCGCCAACGCACGATTTTTAACTAGGTGCTAATTAGATGCTCCAGTCTCTTCGCAAAATAATAATAATAATAATTAGATGCTCCAGTTCAGTGGGCGTGGCTACTCGAGGGCTGCAGGAAGGGCCACCGACGTGCGGGCCCACGAAGTTGCTGCTGCCTGGGACCTGGGTTCCACTTCCACTAGCTAGCAGTCCTGGCACCCCTTGTTCAGGAACACACACGTGCTTACTCGTAGCGTGAAGCAGGTCTCCAAGTGGGCCAGTAGTGGCAGCCTCGCTGGTCAAATTCTGCGATAGTACGCCGGTGCTGTCACTGTCATGCGTGTTGCTCGCGCCACACAGTGTGGGTCGTGGCTTCTTGAAATACTCTTTCTTAAATTTGGTTGTATACTTGGACACTTTTGAGTCAACAAAACTCCATTGCAAAAAAAAAAAAAGTCTCGAGGCCTAAATTTTTAAGCTTGTGATAATGCATAGATGAGCAAATAGGAGGAAGAAAAATTACATTGAAAACTAGTGCTAAAGTTTTTAGAGTTCCCTTTAGTGCTAAAGTTCTTAGCACTCTTTTATTGCTCTAGGAAAATTTTAACAAACATTTTAGCACTTCTGTTTGAATCTCAATGCTAAAAATATTAAAAGTGAAGTGCTAAAGTTTAGCACTATGATCCAAACAGGACCGAACCTCGATTATTTTCCTTATAAAAATATTCAAATATTCCGACCTTTGCGACCGCACACGGCCAAGTCTTGCAATGTTTTCAGGGTGACAAAAACAAAGCTGTGTTATGGAGAAGAGTGAATACTTATGATCACAATATCAAATTAGGAACTAAAAAAAAGAGTGAAAACTAGTCTAGAAACTTTTATGTACGAGCGTACATACATACTCCGTAAGTCATACATCCATTTTTTTAAAAAAAAAATTGCTTACGAAGGAATCATTCATTGCGTCATTTCGTATATAGTAAGTACTCCTAGTTGCGTAAGACGTTTCGCCACAGAAGTTGGGCAAGTGTGCAACGGATTCTTTTTTCCCGCTACCGCTACCATCCTGTGCGACCAACGAACCCCATAAATACGGTTGCCAGGCGGAGCCGCGAGAATCAGGCGGCCCCCTAGAGGCAGGCGTGTACGCAGTACACACACAAAGTCGCGAGCAATGGACGCAGCGGGAGGTGCGAAAGGGAGGGATGGCGTGGAGAAGAAGGAAGAGGGGAACGGGAACGGCGGTGGCGGCGGCGACGCCGGGAAGAAGGTGTCGTTCACGGGGCTGTTCCAGTACGCCGACGGCACGGACGTGCTGCTCATGCTCCTCGGCACGGTGGGCGCGCTGGCCAACGGCGTCTCGCAGCCCATCATGACGCTCATCTTCGGCCAGGTCATCAACGCCTTTGGCGGCGCCACCACCGACGACGTCCTCCACCGCGTCAACAAGGTGAGCCGTCGACGACGATAGCTAGCTGCTAGCTTGCATGAGTGCCATTCTCCATAACAAGTATATATGCCCGCGGCCGGAGACACGGGCCATTCTCCATAAGAAATTCGGTCTCATCTCATGGCAGTCTGGTCTGATCGAGTCTCGGCGGCGTTTCGTTGCCCAGGAGGGACAGCCATGGAGGGCATATCTTGACTTTTGGCGCCATTTGTCCTCCCGTTCTTCGTCCTGTTTCTGTTTTTCTCGTTTCTATGTTCTTCATTCATTCAATCAGTCTTGAGATAGAAAAGAACACTACTATTATGCAATGGAATTGGCCCTTAGAACTCAAAATACTTCCTTGATACGTTATCCATAGAAACTTAACCAGCAACGTCAGTATCAACGCCATGCCTCTTCCAGTTCAACTTCCCCAGTTTTGAAGTTCAAATATTGCACTATTCCTTCTGTCTTTTTGGAGCGTTTTTGTTTTCGTTAGTCCAGTCATGCGGTAGAAATAATTTTATAGTTTCAATATTTTTAAGGGCACATCAAAGGGCAAGCCTTGGCCAAGTTTGTATGGCAGCTTGATCCTTTTTTCTATTGAAGGAATAGAACAGGTTCTTCAGGGTCACAAGTTTACTGAAAACAAAAATAGAAGCCCGGAAATACTGTTTCGCTGCTGGACAATCAATGCCTCCTCAACAACTCAGCTCAACTTTTCACGACCAACCAACTAACCAGATTTTTTTTTTCACATTTAGTTTTTTTCACCCCATGTACGTAGGTTTTTCTTTCATTTTTCCTCACATGGGAGCTGACTTTTATATGATGATAAACTGAGCAGTCGCTTTAAAATGTGCATGTGCTCTGCTGAAAGTTACGTTTACGAATTAGAGACAGGAATATGTTAGCTCAATGCTCAAACCAGTTACTGATTGCATTATTGCAACTTGTAATATAATAATAATAAGTTAGTAACAGACCGTGAGTTCCTCAAAAAAAAAGTAACAGACCATGTGGAACAATTTTAATATAACGGATAACTAACCACATCTGGTAAAGGCTGGAATCTTTTCTTGATCAAAGATCCAAAACTCAGTCCAAGAATAAGCTGGCGTCCAACACATTCGTTCCCCCTTTCTGAGATGGGACACATAAATCATGCTGTCAATCTTGTCAAAAAAAAAAAAAAATCATGCTGTCAACTTTGTCTGTTACAGTAGTATACTTTTGCTGACAGATTTCTATCCGAATCCTGAACAAAAGCATAAAAAAATGCGGTCAAACTTTCATCACTGTTCTCCATGAATGAATCATATGTAGCTTGAAGTTTACTTCAACTAGAATTCATTTCCTTGTTAGCGAGGCATTATTACATTTCTCAATTCTGACTATGTTTCTACCCTGCTTTTTTCACAGGCAGTTCTGAACTTTGTCTACCTAGGCATTGCAACAGCAGTTGTTTCCTTTCTTCGTAAGTACTCTTAAGTAGACTCGGTCAACTTTTCGATCTTCACACCCGCTTGCATTTTGCACAACCTGAAATTGCTGCTGCGAATGATTGAGCATCGTTAGTATAAAAATAATCTTGCGGTCAATGGTGAGATAAGATAAGCTTAAGAAAAAAGCTCGCCTTATATTCCAGCTTGTGCCTAGTGTTTCAACTTTCAAACTTGCAAGCTGTCTTCATAGAGCAGAGTTCAACTTTGACTTTTGTTATGTAGTTTCAATGAAGCGTACAAAAAGCTGATGTTCATGATAGTGGTTAGGACAGACCCAACATCTTTTGAATTTCCCTGGAAAGTAATACATGAAGCATCGTACATGCTTCGTTCACCAACTGATTTAGAAAACTTGAAACAAGGTTCTACATGCATAAGCTATGTGGTAATTATGTCAGTGTAAATAAGTGAACCAACTTATTGTTTGCGCAGAGGTGTCATGTTGGACGATGACAGGAGAAAGGCAGGCAACACGCATTCGATCTCTGTACCTCAAATCGGTCTTGAGACAAGAAATAGCATTCTTTGATGTAGAAATGACAACTGGACAGATAGTTTCAAGGATGTCTGGTGATACAGTGTTAGTCCAGGATGCCATTGGTGAGAAGGTAATGACTCACTTTGAAAGTGACAAGTGCAGAAGCAAACCTGCTATTCATCATTACCGACTTATTATATCGAAATGTGCACAGTTTGACTTTTACAAAATCTTCAGGTTGGCAAGTTTCAACAGCTTGTGGCAACCTTCGTTGGCGGTTTCGTGATAGCATTCGTAAAAGGATGGCTTCTATCTCTTGTCATGTTGGCATGCCTACCTCCAATTATCGTTGCTGGTGGAGTTGTCTCAAAAATGCTTGCTAACATATCTACCAAGGGGCAAGAATCATACAGTGATGCAGGCAATATTGTTGAACAGACACTTGGGGCTATAAAAACAGTGAGTTCTAAAGCGCTCCGGTCAGATGAATCTCTACATTTTTCACTTTGGCATGCCCTCACTGGTTTTCTTGTGCCTACATCTGTAAAACAGGTTGTCTCCTTCAACGGGGAGAAGCAGGCAATTGCATTGTACAATAAACTCATACACAAGTCATACAAGGCTGCTGTTGAAGAAGGAATTACCAATGGTTTTGGCATGGGATCTGTTTTCTGCATATTTTTCTCAAGCTACGGTTTAGCCATATGGTATGGCGGAAAGTTGATTCTTAGCAGAGGTTACTCAGGAGGAGACATCATCAATATCTTGTTTTCTATAATGACGGGGGCAATGTGGGTTTCTTTTAATCTAGATAAATGAAGTCTTATGCTGATCCATGTTGCATGACTGGCGGTATTAACTTCAATTTTTTGGTGTGCAGGTCTTTAGGTAATGCAACACCCTGCATGGCAGCCTTTGCAGAAGGACAATCTGCGGCATACAGATTGTTCACAACGATCAAGAGGAAACCAGAGATTGACCCAGACGACCCAACTGGTAAGCAACTAGAAGACATCAAGGGTGATGTTGACCTAAATGACGTATACTTCAGCTACCCAGCGAGACCAGAGCAACTAATATTTGATGGGTTCTCGCTACATGTGTCTAGCGGCACTACAATGGCTATAGTTGGGGAGAGTGGAAGTGGCAAGTCAACTGTGATAAGTCTTGTAGAGAGATTCTATGATCCACAGGCTGGTGAGGTTTTGATTGATGGGATTAACATCAAGAGTTTGCAGCTAGATTGGATAAGAGGGAAGATTGGTCTTGTTAACCAAGAGCCATTGCTCTTTATGACATCTATCAAAGATAATATAACATATGGAAAAGAGGATGCAACAATTGAAGAGATCAAAAGAGCAGCTGAGCTTGCTAATGCAGCAAATTTCATCGATAAGTTACCCAATGTATGTCACTGATGCAATTATCAACTTATGTACATCCTACATCTTGCTGAGCCGAGTGCTAATATTTCTTTTTTTGACTGATACTAGGGTTATGATACAATGGTTGGCCAACGTGGTGCTCAGCTATCAGGGGGGCAAAAGCAAAGGATCGCTATTGCAAGAGCAATCATCAAAAACCCCAGAATTCTTTTGTTAGACGAGGCTACAAGTGCATTGGATGTGGACTCGGAGCGGATTGTTCAGGAAGCACTGAATAGGATCATGCTGGATAGGACAACACTTGTGGTTGCACATCGCCTAAGTACTGTGAGAAATGCTGATTGCATATCAGTTGTTCAACAAGGAAAAATAGTTGAACAAGGTCAGGATGCCTTTCCCATTTTGCATATTGCATTTTAATCCACTATTACATGCTCAAGATATTTTAAACTAACCATATCAATTATCTTGCATCAATGAATATATTCATAGGTCCCCACGATGAACTGATAATGAACCCTGATGGTGCTTATTCTCAACTTATTCGTCTCCAAGAAAGAAAAGAAGAAGAACAGAAATTAGATCATCACATGTCTGATTCAAGATCTAAAAGTAGAAGCCTCTCTCTGAAACGATCAATAAGCAGAGATTCAATGGGAAACAGTAGTCGGCATTCTTTGACCCTCCCCTTTGGCATGCCTGGTTCAGTTGAATTGCTTGAAGGCAATGATGCAAACTGGGAGGATGAGAAACAGCAGGCTCATGATGGTGAGGCCCCAAAGAAAGCTCCAATGGGACGGCTAGCTAGTCTAAACAAGCCAGAGGTACCTATTCTTTTGTTAGGATCGCTAGCTGCCGGAGTCCATGGAGTGCTTTTCCCAATGTTTGGTCTAGTGATCTCCAATGCCATCAAAACATTCTACGAGCCCCCACACCAGCTAAAAAAGGATGCAAGCTTTTGGGGTTTGATGTGTGCTGTACTGGGTATTGTATCAATACTATCAATACCAGCGGAGTATTTCTTATTTGGGGTAGCCGGGGGGAAGCTTATCGAGCGTATCCGTGCCTTGTCGTTTCGGAGCATTGTGCACCAAGAAGTTGCTTGGTTTGATGATCCCAAAAATTCAAGGTTGGTTACCATCCCTTTCTTCAGTGTTTTATTCTCTTTATTTCTACTTACAGGATTCCATATTTGAGGTACTAATGGTAAGCTTATATCTTACAGTGGAGCGCTCGGTGCTAGGTTGTCGGTTGATGCTTTGAATGTCCGACGTTTAGTGGGTGATAACTTGGCCTTGACAGTTCAGGTCATCTCGACACTAATTGCAGGATTTGCCATTGCTTTTCTGGCAGATTGGAAGCTCACATTGATCATCCTTTGTGCGATGCCACTATCGGGTATTCAAGCTTATGTGCAAGTGAAATTCTTGAAGGGTTTCAGTCAAGATGCCAAGGTAATCTGTCAGCTATGGATAATAGGATTTTTATGACATATCATTGAGTCATACGTATTACATAAAAAAAATTAAAGCAGGATTCGTTTTAGATATTTGTTTTCTCCCAAATTTGCTAAGCGACAATGGATAGCTGTTTTACAGACACTGTACGAAGATGCAAGTCAAGTGGCCACCGATGCAGTCAGCAGTATCAGGACTGTAGCTTCTTTTTGTTCTGAAAAAAGAGTGACAACAATTTATAATGAAAAATGTGAAGCCTCAAAGAAACAAGGAGTCAGAACAGGAATGGTTGGAGGCCTTGGTTTTGGTTTCTCATTCTTGATGTTGTACCTTACATATGGACTTTGTTTCTACGTTGGAGCACAATTTGTTCGTCATAACAAATCTACTTTTGGAGATGTTTTCAAGGTCAGTAAAATGCATTGGTTCCCTTCGGTATTCCACTTCTTCCTATTGCATATTTGAGTTTGATGCACAAAGTAATTTCTGGCAGGTATTTTTTGCACTAATGTTGGCAACAATTGGAGTATCTCAAACAAGTGCATTGGCTTCTGATTCTACAAAGGCCAAGGATTCAGCTGTCTCCATATTCGCGTTGTTGGACAGGAAGTCCAAAATCGACTCAAGCGATGATGAAGGTTTAACACTACATGAGGTCAAGGGCGACATCGATTTCCGACATGTCAGCTTCAAGTATCCAAGCCGCCCAGATATTCAAATATTTAGCGATTTTACCTTGCACATTCCCTCTGGCAAGGTTAGCCTACTATCCCTCTGTAATGTCATATCTAGTACAGTAATATAATCTGCAACTTAATCCAATTTTATTGCTTTATACAGACTGTCGCACTTGTGGGAGAGAGTGGCAGTGGCAAGTCAACGGTAATCTCTTTGTTGGAACGATTCTACAACCCTGACTCTGGTACTATCTCATTGGATGGAGTCGAGATCAAAAGCCTAAAAGTCAGTTGGTTAAGGGAGCAAATGGGTCTGGTGGGCCAAGAGCCGATTCTCTTCAATGATACAATACGCGCCAACATAGCCTATGGGAAACATGGGGAGGTTACTGAGGAGGAGCTCATCAAGGTTGCAAAGGCAGCCAATGCGCATGAGTTCATATCAAGCCTTCCCCAGGGGTATGACACCGCTGTTGGAGAGAGGGGAGTTCAGCTATCTGGTGGCCAGAAGCAGCGGGTAGCCATAGCAAGGGCCATACTAAAAGATCCAAGAATTCTACTTCTTGATGAGGCAACAAGTGCCTTGGATGCTGAGTCTGAGCGCATAGTGCAAGATGCCTTGGATAATGTGATGGTTGGCAGGACAACAGTTATTGTGGCACACCGTCTCTCGACGATCAAAAGCGCTGATATTATCGCAGTTCTCAAGGATGGTGTGATAGTGGAGAAAGGAAGACATGAGGCACTGACGAGTATCAAAGATGGATTCTATGCTTCTCTAGTTGAACTTCGTTCAGCCTCATCATAGTGCCTAGGTTAAGAATTTGTTCTGATTTTTAGGCATTATACTTATACATCTTTCTTGACTCTCCTTATTGTTTCTGTAGTTTGGGGGTAGTATGAAGTCATTGGGATTTGAAGAGGGAATTTGAGAAGTTAACATTTCTTGTAATTAAATTATCATCACTGCAAGCATTTGGTTGAATTTTGAACGGTGGATAGCTGTGTATATATGCAAACAAGGCATGATTTTGTATTGTACCTATGAATTGCTCTGTCAATATCATCATATAGTGTCTCCACATAACTTATGGTATCAAAATGATCATCTATTTTTCTTTTGTCTTTTTTTTTTGGAATAAACATAGCTGAATGGAAAAAAAAATTATAGCCTAGTGATCCCAGAAATACAGGGGACACCTGTTTGGAGCAGTGATTTAGTCCTTATGGTCTAGTAGTATAGATCTAAATGAAACCTTAAAAGTTCATATAGCTATCCCAACAACCGAAGGATTTCCATAGTCATATAGATAATGCCCCTCGTCCAAAAGATGATCAAATCATTTATTAATAAATTCTGAACTAGTTAAACAACCAGATGAGAAGAGGCCAAACATACCGTATCCCCAATGACGTCATGCTTGGCACTGGAGGATCAGTGACGCCGTGCGAGCTAGCACACCAAGCTCTGAGCAGACGCCAGGCTCGCCCTCGCCCACGGCGTCGAGCTCCCACCACAGTAGCTGCTCGAGATTCGCAGCAAAGAGGTGAGGCGCTGCTCCAGTTCCAGCCGTCCCAAAATCGCAACAGGGCATTTTGTCAAACAATTGGTGCGCATCCTCCGCGAGCACGGCATACAACAGCAAAAAGGCGAGCAAGCACACGGCATCCTCAACGAGCACGACATGTCGTTGGTGGAGAGCAGCTCGGTGTGCCTGCACACCGAGCCGTGTCGCAGGGCGACGGCGCCCGGGAACATCCCTGCCCGAACAGTGGCCGGTCCGGGTCGGCGCTGCAGCTGAAGATGAGCACGCGCACGGCGCGGCGCGAGTCGATGGCCGCCCGCGGCCGCGAACAGCGCGTCCAGGCAGTCGAACATGACGGCCTCGACCTCCGCGCGTGCCTTCGCCGTAGACAGCCGTGGCGGCCACGCCTGGATGCCCGGCGGGACTGGAGGTACGTGCCTGAACTCGAGTGCCTTCGCGTTGAAGCAGCGCGTGCTCTCGCTCTTGTCCAGGAAGCCCTCCTTGGAGATGGCGTGCTTGTCGCCGACCTGTAGCACATGTAGTCCACGCGGACGTACTTGAGGCCGCCGAGAAGAATGGCCGGCCCCCCGTTCGCGGCCGCGGACGCCGTAACCGACGCGGCGGCAGCAGCAGGTCCCTGGTCTGTCCCTCGAGTTGCAATGCTTGTAGGCAGGCAATGATCTCAGCGTGAATTGCCTCAAGAGCCACCATCGCAATTTCATCTTAATAAATAAATCCGTCCGGCGGCTTAGGAAGGAATAATTCATTGCGTCAGTTCATTATCATTATTTATTCGCAAAAGAATTCATTATCATTATTATATACTTCGTCAAACGTTTTGCAACAGAAGTTGGGTAGTGTGCAATGATCCTACGCTACCACCCTCACCCTGTGCGACCAACGAACCCCATAAACACCGTTGCCAGGCGGAGCCGCGAAGTCGCCAGCAATGGACGCAGCGGGCGCTGCGAGTGGGAGTGATGGCGTGGAGAAGAAGGAAGAGGGGAGCGGCGGCGACGCCGGGAAGAAGGTGCCGTTCACGGGGCTGTTCCGGTACGCCGACGGCACGGACGTGCTGCTCATGCTCCTCGGCACGGTGGGGGCGCTGGCCAACGGCGTCTCGCAGCCCACCATGACGCTTATCTTCGGCCAGGTCATCAATGCCTTCGGCGGCGCCACCATGGACGACGTCCTCCACCGCGTCAACAAGGTGAGCCGGCGACGATGATAGCTAGCTGGTTTAGTTTGTGTGTCATTCTCCGTAACAAATAAAAGTAGTGTTTGGTTTGTTGCGAGAGAAAAACACTAATAATAGGTAAATTCAAACAAACAAATATGCCCGCGGCCGGAGATGTGGCAGTGTTCTCTGATCGAGATAGAAAGCTGTTAGAATATATCTTGGCGGCGTTTGCGCTTTGGTTGGCTGGTTGCCCAGGGAGGGACCTCCGTTGTGTTCTCTGTTCGTCTTGTTTCTGTTTTTCTCCCTTTCAAGTATTATAAGTACTATATATACTATTATTATGCAAGGGAATTGGTCCTTAGAACTCAAAATACTTCCTTGATACGTCATTATTCATAGAAACTTAGCCAGAAACGTCAGTATCAACACGACGCCTCTTCCAATTCTAACTAGTGCCTTGTTTCCCCAGTTTCAAATTTCAAATATTGTACTATTCATTCGTTCTGCCTTCAGGAGCGCTTTTTTTTTTTCATCGGTTGAGTCAGTCGGTAGCAATAATTTTATAGTCTCAATATTTTTAAGGGCAAACAGCGAATGGCGAGCCTTGGCCAAGTTTGTATGGCAACTTGATCCTTTTTCTTGTGAGGGAATAAGACAAGGTCTTCAGGGTCACAGGTTTACTGTAAATAAAAAATAAAGCCCGGAAATACTGTTTCGCTGCTGAACAATGAGTGCCTCAACAAGTGAGCTCAACAACCAACTAACAAGAATTGTTTTCCAATGCAAGTAGGAATTTTCCCCTTCACTCACATGGGAGCTGACTTTTTTATATGAAGGTAAACTGCGTAGTCGCTTTACAATGTGCCCTTCTGAAAGCTACGTTTCCGAATTAGAAACAGGAACATATGAGCACAATGCTCAAACCAGAGACTTGTAATAGGTTATACCAGTACAACTTGTAATATAGTATAATATCATAATAAGACAATTTTAATATAATAGATAACTAACCACATCTGGTGAAGGCTGGAATCTTTTCTTGATCATCAAAGATACGAAATTAAGTCCAAGAATAAGCTGGCATCCACGACAATCTCCAGAAGCTCTTGGGCGCCGGGTTTGATCCGATCGCCTTCAACCTCAATATGTTGGGCCTGGAGGAGGAGCTGCTGCGGGATTAGCGCTTCGATTGCTAACTAGTCGCAACAATTGTTTGTTGTAATTACAACCTCGTGCGAGACGGTTGTGTGTGTGTTTGTTGGGGTGGTAGCTTCGGCTAACCTTGTAAGTGCTTCTTACGCAATGAAACGCGTGCGGTTGCATGTTCTCGAAAAAAAGAATAAGTTTGCATCCAACACATTTCTTTCCCCCTTCTGAGATGGGGCACATAAATCACGCTGTCAAGTTTGTCTGTTGCAGTAGTATGTTTTGGTAGACAGATTGCTATCCGAATCCTGAACAAAATTGTAAAAAAAAAAAAAAAACTTTCATCACTGTTCTCCATGAATTATATGTTAGCTCGAAGTTTACTTCAACTAGAACTCATTTCCTTGTTTTTTTTTCACATATGCGAGGCATTATTGCATTTCTCAGTTCTCACTTTGTTTCTAACTTTCTACTTTGCTTTTTTCACAGGCAGTTCTGAACTTTGTCTACCTAGGCATTGCAACAGCGGTTGTTTCCTTTCTTCGTAAGTACTCTTAAGTAGACTTTGTCAACTTTTCAATATTCACATCCGCTTGCACTTTGCACGACAACCTGAAATTGCTGCTGCTAATGTTTGACTATCATTAGTATAAAATAATCTTGCAGTCAATGGTGAGATAAGCTTAAGAAAAGAAGATCGCCTCATATACCAGCTCTGTGTCAATACTAGCGTCGTCATAGAGTAGAGTTCAACTTTGACTTTTATTATGTACTTTCAATGAAGGGTACAGAAAGCTTGTGTTCATGATAGTGGTTAGGACAGACCCAACATCTTTCAAATTTCCCTGGAAATTAATACATGAAGCAATGTACGATAAAAACATTGCTTCGTTAACCAACTGATTTAGAAAACTTGAAACAGGGTTCCACATGCATAAGCTATGTGGTAATTATGTTAGTGTAAATAAGTGAAGTCAACTTATTGTTTGCGCAGAGGTGTCATGCTGGACAATGACAGGAGAAAGGCAGGCAACACGCATTCGATCTCTGTACCTCAAATCTGTCTTGAGACAAGAAATAGCATTCTTTGATGTAGAACTGACAACTGGGCAGATAGTTTCAAGGATGTCTGGTGATACCGTGTTAGTTCAGGATGCCATTGGTGAGAAGGTAATAATTGCTCTCTTTGAAAGTGTCGTGTGCAGAAGCAAACATGCTATTGATCATTACCAAATACTAACTTATATGAAAATGTGTATAACTTGATTTTTACAAACTCTTCAGGTCGGCAAGTTTCAACAGCTTGTGGCAACCTTCGTTGGTGGTTTCGTGATAGCATTCGTAAAAGGATGGCTTCTATCTCTTGTCATGTTGGCAAGCATACCTCTAATTGTCATTGCTGGTGCAGTTGTCTCGAAAAGGCTTGACAAAATATCTACCAAAGGGCAAGGATCATATAGTGATGCAGGCAATATTGTTGAACAGACACTTGGGCTATAAAAACAGTGAGTTCCAAAGCGCTCCTGTCAGATGAATCTCTACATTTTTCAATTTGGCATGCTCTCACTGGTTTTCTTGTGCCTACATCTGTAAAACAGGTTGTCTCCTTCAACGGGGAGAAGCAGGCTATTGCATTGTACAATAAACTCATACACAAGTCATACAAGGCTGCTCTCGAAGAAGGAATAACACATGGTTTTGGCCTGGGTTCTATTTTCTGCATAATGTTCTCAAGCTATGGTTTAGCCATATGGTATGGCGGAAAGTTGATTCTTAGCAAAGGTTACTCGGAGGAGACATCATCAATATCTTGTTTGCTATAATGACTGGGGCAATGTGGGTTTCCTTGAATCTAGAGAAATGAAGTCTTATGCTGATCCATGTTGCATGACTGGCGGTATTAACTTCAATTTTTGGTGTGCAGGTCTTTAGGTAATGCAACACCCTGCATGGCAGCCTTTGCAGAAGGACAATCTGCGGCATACAGATTGTTCACAACGATCAAGAGGAAACCAGAGATTGACCCAGACGACCCAACTGGAAAGCAACTAGAAGACATCAAGGGTGATGTTGACCTAAATGACGTATACTTCAGCTATCCAGCGAGACCAGAGCAACTAATATTTGACGGGTTCTCGCTACATGTGTCTAGCGGTACTACAATGGCTATAGTTGGGGAGAGTGGAAGTGGCAAGTCAACTGTGATAAGTCTTGTAGAGAGATTCTATGATCCACAGGCTGGTGAGGTTTTGATTGATGGGATTAACATCAAGAGTCTGCAGCTAGATTGGATAAGAGGGAAGATTGGTCTTGTTAACCAAGAGCCATTGCTCTTTATGACAACTATCAAAGATAATATAACATATGGAAAAGAGGATGCAACAATTGAAGAGATCAGAAGAGCATCTGAGCTTGCTAATGCAGCAAATTTCATCGATAAGTTACCCAACGTATGTCATTGATCCAATTATCAATGTATCTACATTCTACATCTTGCTGAGCTGAGTGCTAATATTTCTCTTTTTGACTGATACTAGGGTTATGATACGATGGTTGGCCAACGTGGTGCTCAGCTATCAGGGGGACAAAAGCAAAGGATCGCTATTGCAAGAGCAATCATCAAAAACCCCAGAATTCTTTTGTTAGACGAGGCTACTAGTGCATTGGATGTGGAGTCAGAGTGGATTGTTCAGGAAGCATTGAATAGAATCATGCTGGATAGGACAACACTTGTGGTTGCACATCGCCTAAGTACTGTGAGAAATGCTGATTGCATATCAGTTGTTCAACAAGGGAAAATAGTTGAACAAGGTCAGGTGTCTTTCCCATTTTGCATATTGTAAAAAAAACACGATCAGAGGGGAGACACCCCCAACCGTTTTTCATTAAGAAGAATGCGAAAAACCCCCGAACCCCGGCTACGCCAGCAAGGGGATTTTTATTAACCCCAGCCTGAAATTCGCTCCCATGGGGATTCGAACTCGGGACTGAGGGGAGCCACCGGAAACCTCTAACCGAATGAGCTAGAGTCCTTTGGTATTTTTCATATTGTAGTTTAATCCATTATTACATGCTCAAGATGTTTTAACTAATCATATCAATTATCACAACAATTAATATATTCATAGGTCCCCATGATGAACTGATAATGAACCCTGAGGGTGCTTATTCTCAACTTATTCGTCTCCAAGAAAGCAAAGAAGAAGAACCGAAATTAGATCATCACATATCTGATTCAAGATCAAAAAGTGGCCTCTCGCTGAAGCGATCAATAAGCAGAGGTTCCATGGGAAGCAGTAGTCGGCATTCTTTGATCCTCCCCTTTGGCATGCCTGGTTCAGTTGAATTGCTTGAAGACAATGATGCAAATTGGGACGATAAGATACAACAGGTTCATGATGGTGAAGCCCCAAAGAAAGCTCCAATGGGACGGCTAGCTAGTCTAAACAAGCCAGAGGTACCTATTCTTTTGATAGGATCGCTAGCTGCTGGAGTCCATGGAGCACTTTTACCAATATTTGGTCTAGTGATCTCCAATGCCATCAAAACATTCTACGAGCCGCCACACCAACTAAAAAAGGATGCAAGCTTTTGGGGTTTGATGTGTGCTGTGCTGGGTATTATATCAATACTATCAGTACCAGTGGAGTATTTTTATTTGGGGTAGCCGGGGGAAGCTTATCGAGCGTATTCGTGCCCTGTCGTTTCGGAGCATTGTGCACCAAGAAGTTGCTTGGTTTGATGATCCCAAAAATTCAAGGTTGGTTACCATCCCTTTCTTCAGTGTTTTATTCTCTTTATTTCTTCTTACAGGATTCCATATTTGAGGTACTAATGGTACGCTTATATCTTACAGTGGAGCGCTCGGTGCTAGGTTGTCGGTTGATGCTTTGAATGTCCGACGTTTAGTGGGTGATAACTTGGCCTTGACAGTTCAGGTCATCTCGACACTAATTGCAGGATTTTCCATTGCTTTTCTGGCAGATTGGAAGCTCACATTGATCATCCTTTGTGCGATGCCACTATCGGGTGTTCAAGCTTATGCGCAAGTGAAATTCTTGAAGGGTTTCAGCCAAGATGCCAAGGTAATTTATCAACTACTGATAAAAGGATTTATGCATAAATGTTTAAACAATCAAGCTCATACAATCTTATAATTACATATCATTGAATTATACGAATAACATCAAAAATAAAAAATAATTTAAAGAAGGATTCACTATAGATATTTGTTTGCTCCCAAATTTGCTAACAAGCGACACTGGATCGTTGTTCTGCAGATACTGTATGAGGATGCAAGTCAAGTGGCCACCGATGCAGTTAGCAGTATCAGGACTGTAGCTTCTTTTTGTGCAGAAAAAAGAGTGACAGCGATTTACGATGATAAATGTGAAGCCTCAAAGAAACAAGGAGTCAGAACAGGAATGGTTGGAGGCCTTGGTTTTGGTTTCTCATTCTTGATGTTGTACCTTACATATGGACTTTGTTTCTACGTTGGAGCACAATTTGTTCGTCATAACAAATCTACTTTTGGAGATGTTTTCAAGGTTAGGAAAATGCATTGGTTCCCTTCGGCATTCCACTTCTATCTATTGGATATTTGAGTTTGATGCACAAAGTAATGTCTGGCAGGTATTTTTGCACTAATGATGGCAGCAATTGGAATATCTCACAGAAGTGCAGTGGCTTCTGATTCTACAAAGGCCAAGGATTCAGCTGTCTCCATATTCGCATTGTTGGACAGAAAGTCCAAAATCGACTCAAGCAATGATGAAGGTTCGACACTACATGAGGTCAAGGGCGACATCGATTTCCGACATGTCAGCTTCAAGTATCCAAGCCGCCCAGATATTCAAATATTTAGCGATTTTACCTTGCACATTCCATCTGGCAAGGTTAGCCTACTATCCCTCTGCAATGCCATATCTAGTACAGTAATATAATCTGCAAATTAATCCAATTTTATTGCTTTATACAGACTGTCGCACTTGTGGGGAGAGTGGCAGTGGCAAGTCAACAGTAATCTCTTTGTTGGAACGATTCTACAACCCCGACTGTGGTACTATCTCATTGGATGGAGTCGAGATCAAAAGCCTAAAAGTCAGTTGGTTAAGGGACCAAATGGGTCTGGTCAGCCAGGAGCCGATCCTCTTCAATGACACAATCCGCGCCAACATAGCCTATGGGAAACACGGGGAGGCTACCGAGGAGGAGCTCATCAAGGTTGCAAAGGCAGCCAATGCGCACGAGTTCATATCAAGCCTTCCACAGGGTATGACACCAATGTTGGAGAGGGGAGTTCAACTATCTGGTGGCCAGAAGCAGCGGGTAGCCATAGCAAGGGCCATACTAAAAGATCCTAGGATTCTACTTCTTGATGAAGCAACGAGTGCCTTGGATCTTGAGTCCGAGCGCATAGTGCAGGATGCCTTGGATAATGTGATGGTTGGCGGGACAACAATTATTGTGGCACACCGCCTCTCGACTATCAAAAGTGCTGATATTATCGCAGTTCTCAAGGATGGTGTGATAGTGGAGAAAGGAAGACATGAGGCACTGATGAATATCAAAGATGGATTCTATGCTTCCCTAGTTGAACTTCGTTCAGCCTCATCATAGTGCCAAGGTTAAGAATTTGTTCTGACTTTTAGGCATTATACTTATACATCTTTCTTAACTCTCCTTATTGTTTCCGTAGTTTGTGGGGTAGTATGAAGTCATTGGGATTTGAAGATGGGAATTCGAGAAGTTAACATTTCTTGTAATTAAATTATCATTAGCTTTGTTATATGCAAAGGCGGCATGATTTTGTATTGTACCTATGAATTGCTCTGTCAATATCATCATATACAGTCTCCACATAACTTATGGAATCAAAATGATGATCTATTTTTTCTTTCTTTTTTGTTTTGGAATAAACATAGCTTAGTGGGGAAATAATAATAGCCTAGTGATCCCCTGGGACACCTGTTTGGAGCAGTGACTTAGTCCTTATGATCTAGTAGTGTAGATCTAAATGAAACCCTAAAGAATCATATAGCTACCCCAAAACCGAATGATTTCCGTAGTCATATAGATTGTGCCCCTCGTCCAGAAGCAAAAAATTATTTATTAATAAATTCTGAACTACTAAACAACCAGATGAGAATTTCCGAAAAAAAAAACAGATGAGAAGAGGCCAAACATACGTATCCCCGACGACGCCGTGCTTGGCATTGGAAGATCAGTGAAGCCGTGCGAGCTAACACACCAAGCTCTGAGCAGCCGCAGGCTCTCCACGCGTCGCCCGCGGCGGCGGCTCCGCCACAGTCGCTGCTCGAGATTCGCAGCAACGAAGTGAAGCGCTGCGCCAGTTGTAGCCGCCCCAAAATCACGCGTCCAGTGCAGTTCCTGGGTGCGTCCATGGAGGAAGCCCGCTGGTTGATGTCGACGCGATGGCCGGCGGGCACCACCGTGCGGCTCCTTGCGCCAATCTTCCTGTCCGCTAGTCGGTGCGTAGTACAGCTCCGAGCAGCTTGGTGGGATTTGGCCATTTGGGGAAGTTTAGTTTAGTTTTATTTTTTTTTACCACCAAAGTTTGCTAATGTTGGCCCAGTTTGCTAATGTTTGCTAATGTGGGCGTGAAAAAAAATAGATAAGGAAATAACAAAAAAATGTTTGCTAGTGTTGGCCCAGTTAAGCCAAAACATAAAACAAGAACATGTTGTCATAGATCCTTCTTCGTCGACAAGAATAGAGATTTTTGAAAAATACTACCTCTCAACAAGATCTTTAATTAGATCTCTAAATATTGTGATCCTCTTATTCCAGATCTCTCGTAGCCAAACATGGAATTCTAGGAACATGGCAAAGTGAGAATGGGTGATATGCCACCTCACTGCCTGATGCCTTGATCAGTAATGACGATGTTGATGCCTGATGGTGATGCTTGACGGCTTGTTTTGATTAGCTTTTAAAAACAGGCCCTTGTCCAGCAAAGGCCAGAGAGTGAAACTTGCCCGGAGGCTAGACGGTGCAGCGAAAAACAATATTCCATGTAACGGCTTTTTAAATGAACTCGTATCCACCATTGGTCCACGTGTATTGAGATCAAAATTAGTTGTTTTTTAATATAATCCAATACATATGGATTGAAATAGTAAATGCATCCAAACAAGTCCCCGCATAATTGCATACATTCGTTCGTGACATATTATAACTAGGTAACACGTCACGTATAGATTAACCGATAACCGATAGAACAAACATAACGGAGCAAGAAGAGCATAGATCTAACGAGTCTTCATATCCAGCATTCTAAGATTATGACTGTAATAATTAAAGTTCGACAGGCTACCCACTGTTCCAAAAACAGCACCAGGGACCGTATGCAAACACAACTCAGGACATCATGTCGTGACACAACATTCTTAAAAACCCCGCAATAACAGAAAGTATCTCTCAGCTCCTTCCTGGACACGTAGAGAGGACAAGTGTGACCCGAGTGCAGCTTCAGACTTCTTCTGCCTTAGGAGAGTTCTCAGGCGCCTTCAGCGGCACATCCTGTGCCTTGCTTGTCTTGTGAGACTCCACCGTATCCTTGAATTCCTCCCTGGTGGCTGTGTCCTTGAACTTCAGAGCAAATGTGGCGAGGCTGCTCGGTGACTCGCCAATGCTGTTCATGCAGGCAAACGTCACGCCCTTCTTGTCCATGTCCTTGAGTGACATGTCGTTGTAGAGGCTTGCATTCAGGACCAGCCGGTAGTTGCCTTTTGTCCTCATGACGAGCCGGGCTCTCTCACCACCAGATACAGGGACGTTCAGCTTCAGTTCACCTTTTCCTCTTTCTTTCCAACCCCCATCTAGGTACTCATACAAAGCAGAGTCAGCAGTAAATACAGCCTTCTCATTTTCTTCACCGGTTTCAACAGGGCCCTCTGTCATAGCAAATTTCTTGGGTGCCTCTGCTGAAGTAGCAAGCGCTGTGGCAGAACTCCCGTTGTTGGCAGCACCAAGATTAAAAGAAGGGAACGAAGAACCATCAGCCTTCAGCCCAAATAGGGGACCAGCACTTGAGCCATCTTTAGAGGCTGAGCCAAACGAGAATGATGTGCTTGAAAATCCAGTTCCGGTCAGACCTGTGAAAGCATTTTGACCACTTGACAGATTCTTAAACGAGAAAAGGGGCGTTGCTGATGATGTCTGCCCTTTGTTATCAGCATCTTTCTGCTCTGATTCACCTCCATCTTTCTTCTCAGTATCATCCTTGCTAATTTTATCAGCATCTTTCTGCTCATCAGACAAGCCATCCTTGGTCTCTGATTCACCTCCATCTTTCTTCTCAGTATCATCCATGATAATTTTATCATTATTTCCAGCTTCATCTGCTCCTTCCTTTTCTTCAGCATCCCCCTCTTTTGTTTTGCTCTCACCTTCGTTGGGTTCTCCAACTACCATTTTGTCTCCACCAGATTCATTCTTTGTGTCTTCTGCCTTGTCACTGGTTTCAACAGGTTGAGGTGGTGCTTCAGTTGTGGCATCGTCAGTATTTACACCACAGCCTGCATTCTTGTCTGGCACAGACAAAGTATCTTTCCCACTACCATTGCTTCCCTCGTCAGCTTTGACATCAGAAGGTTGGGCCTCTGGGACAGGGGCACTTGTTTGAGCACTAGAATCAGTGGGGGCAAATCTGATTGCAGAGAAAGGATTAGAAGACGGAGCTGATGATGTCTGCTGCCGCCGAACCTTTACAATTCTCGGGTTGCCATAACTTCTTCAGTAGCTTTCTTAAATGTGCCCATCTCTTGTTCTGGTCCGTCATCATCAGGCTCAGGATTATCCTTGTTGATTTGGGTACCTGCAACCCTCTTCCTAGAGCTTTGGGCTTGTTCCTCATCTGCCATCTTAAAAGTTGATAGCACCTAAAACTCAAAACAAGAACAAACTTAGAAACAGTGAAAAGAAACAGTCCCATGAGCCACCAAAAAAATAATAACATGTAATGTGCCATAATAACATGTAAGGTGCCATAATAACAGGTAAGGTGCCACAATTCAGAAATGAAAATTGTAGATTTAAATCAAAAGACAAGGTTTATATAAGAGTGATAGCTCAATCTGCTTCCTAGTGACACATAAACAGCCAAAATGTAGTCCAGGAATTTACATGTTAGCATGGTATCTTGGCAATCCATCAAAATCAACAAAGAAGAAAAAGAAACCTCACAAGGCCTTCCTACAACAGAAACAAAGAAGTGCTAAGGACGAACAAGTAGCACAATCGTGGTGCAAGTGCAATAGACTCTACCTAAGCCAAAATAGGAATGTTTTTTCTCAACTTCTGACATCAATAACTACACAATTTGCAATTTAAAGAAAGAAATAATATGTTGCTTGACAGTGTATCAGATGTATCAGATGTTCTGTGCAAAGTGCAAAAAAATAAATATCATCTTGGCAGAACATTTTCAAAAGAAAACTTGAATGGTATCCATATAAACTATCTCACCCAACAATGGCATTAAACTATCTCACAGAAAAATTAAAATATGTCAATCATATAATGTATTTTTAGACCAAGTCGCATGGAACATGTATCTATATTAAACCAGTGTATATTAAGCCAAAATAAACACAGTTTTTTTAAATCTTCATCTGGTGTCAATAACCAAACAAAATTTTATGATGAATTGAGGAAAAATATACTGCTTAACATAATGCACCAGACAATAAGTTCCGTCTAGCTGCAAAAAGAATATCATGTTGGCAAAACACTGACAAACCTTGGGTATGGACAAAGCCCTTCCCAAAGAGTTCAACAAGTTTCAAATATGATGAAATGATGTGCAAGCTAACCTGACATCTGAAACACTAAATATACATATAGACCCTGTTTTCAATGGCTTAAACTTATAGAAAGCTAGCTTATGGCTAGCTGCCCACAAAAGCCACCTTTTGGAGGATCTCATGCAAAAATCAAAGCATTTTGTGTGGCTTTATTTTTCCGGCTTCTTCCAATCTAGAAAAGAGGGCAAGCTGCAGGGCTCCTCCTGCTTAGTGGAACCTGGAAGGTGAAGACCAAAGGTGTGCGCGTATGTGGGGTGGCAACAGCTCCAATCCGCAGGAAGCGCATCAATACAGCGGCGCTTGCCGGTGGGATGGCGCTCTGGGGAGGAGATTATCAGTGAGGAGGCAATCAAAGAGGAGGCACTCATAGTGGGGAGGCAGCCAGCAGGTGGGGCAGCACTCATCGACAGATAGGACGCTCAACAGGAGAAATAAGTCACAGTGGAGGCAGGCTACTAGGAGGACGGTGAGAAAGAGCCGAGATAAGCTCCTCACAGGCTGCTTAATGAAGAAACTAGCTCAACGGAAAAGCTGTGTTTGGTTGCACCACTGTTTTTTTTTTCCTGGTGAAAAGCTGCTCCAGAAGCAGTTCAAACAGAACCATAGTACATAATGCAACCCGGTTACCCAGCCAAAGAATCATGTTTGAAATTCCATTCATGTAAACAATATACTGACATAATGCCCCCTGGTTTGACTTATATTCCACTTGCTATATGTAATGACATAACAATATG